>VUQI01031932.1:0-10387 GCA_015106735.1 Paratilapia polleni | reverse complement strand
GTTAATTTAGTTAATGTTTTTTTTTTTTTTTTTTTTTTTTTTTTTTTTTTTTTTTTTTACCCAAATGCCCTTTGCGCTTAATATCAATATTAAATCAGAGTTGCTTTGAGCAGGCATGAGAGAGGGTGGCCGCTGTTTAAAAATTATTATGATATTGTGAAGGGTTAAATTAACATTTCCACCTTTGGCCATTTGGCAGATAAGAGTTGCACATAAACACAAGTTTTCTTTTGCATCTTCATCAATTAAACGCAATTTATCAGCCTTCTGTGTGGTTATTACAAGAGTCGGACTCTTTTTCCACACCCGAGCTGCGCCTTGTCCCCACTGCGGGTTTAATTTCATTAAGGGGCTCACATGAATATTTCTATTAAAGCAGCGGTGAAATATGGAGCCATTTAGTATTGGCCTTCGCCGATCACCCAGATTTATAGCTCCTTTTCATCACATCTAGGAGAGAGAAAATTAATAAGGCGCCCAATGGAACCGGACCCTAAAACCCTTTTCTTTCCTGAAAGCTGTTAATTTGCTCCGTAATTACTTTCACAATTAACTAAAATACAAATCAAAGTGACAAATCGAGATAGTTTATATATTAATTACCTTGGGTAAATGTGTTCATTATGAAAAGTTTAAAAGGAATTGCTCTGTCTCTTTTAGTGCAATAAATACAGAATTCGCTTAAACTGGCACAAGTGGCCGCTTTCACAGAAATGTGCAAAACTAACTTTTTATAGCATATATATATATTTCTATTTGAGGTAAATCTTTGCTATTAGTGTCAACATGTCACTATAATTACAAATGAGGACTTACAATAACATCAAGAACTCAAACTCTTTATTAAATTCGACATCGAGGTTTTTGTCTCAGACAAAAGTGTTACCATTACGCTCTGAATAGAAACAGGGTGAGCCTAAGGGCCCAACCAGATCTTATGAATGAAACCATTTCCCATGTACGTCATGTGCTTCTATTTGTTCAGCTGAGCCCGATTATATCATCTTCAATTTGTTGACAAGTGCCAAAAGGGCAATATTTCTATTGCTACTCCAAGAATGATGATAATGTTGAAAAATGTACTAGAAATCATATGAATATATATAGGCCTGAAAATCTGGATAAGAAATAATTGTCAGTGTTGCAGCTCATGTTCACCACTTGTGGGGCCAGTCTAATAAAGATAGCAAATTATTTCTTATGGACTTTAATCCCTATGTTGATATTTTAATTTTTATGTAAATACAAATAAAATATAATGACAATACAGAAAAAAGGAATACTAAAACAAACAAACAAAAAAAAAACCCACTAAATATGTTAATTATTAGAACGTTTTATTTGTAAAATTCCCTTTTAATCACATATGCAATTTATTTAATGGCATAAATCGTATACACATTTTTTTTATTTGGCATCTACCTGCACAGTTTTATTACAGTATCACCTTTTTAAGTCACTTTGCATTTGCATATGGATTTGAGGTATTTAAAGCAGAAGTTAAAGCTCAAAAACAGTTATCAGTGCAGTTATTTAAAGACTAACCTGGACTGTCAGTGCATTTTTTTTAAATCACCGCAGAGCTACTGTGCTGTTTCGCCAAGTGTTCACAGTGGGGAGGTTTTTGCTCTTACACTTACAGTGTTGTGCAACATGCATGGAAAAGCTGGAGTGGACTGAAGCCTATATCATTTCCACTTTCTGTTGACTCTGCTAGAGGAATTGAATCACATGGTACTGCACAGGACAGTGTAAACGTCCTTATTATTATTATTGCTATTATTAGAGCATGTAAGAGGTCTGTATGAGGGGGTTTAATGTTATTTTTACTGGAAATGTTAGCCTTTGTGGTTACTGAGGGCATTGTATTTGATTCTTAACCTAATGGTTTGAGTATGTATAAAAAAAAAATTAAAAAACAGGTATGAGAGGTCAAAGAGGTACAGACTGCATGGAAACAAAATATCTCTACTGTAACAATGTATTCATTCAAACTCCATTTACACTCCATATGATGTTTATGTGTAAAACTAATTTGAGTATTTTTGACAACAAAGGTAGGCGCTTTAAAATAAATTAATAAATATAAGACAAGATAAAAGGAGTATCTGTTGTTATTAAAATCCTCCATGTGGAGAAAACATTAAAAAAAATACACGAAAAGTGATTAATGGATTGATATGATTAAGAAAAAATTAAAAATAATTAGAAAGGCTTTTATTCGTTAACTTTCTGCCCCTTATTTTTGTAAAGTAGAACCTAATTGGTCCAAGGAATAAGCCTTGAGAGACACCACATGTAATGGACAGTTAATAACAGTCAGAATGGCTGCATTCAGTACAAGGGATCCATTTGTTATTGTGCACACTGACTTACAGGAAGTTGTTGGCAACATTGTTATTTAAAAGTGCTAAGGTCTTCTGTGAAGATGAACACATCCACACATACAAGGAATCAGTCCAGTGCAGTTCCAAGGATAAATATCTCATGCAGTAAGAAAGACTCACACAACAGCAGCAGAGCTGAGATCATCAGAAGCCTTTTGGACCAACAGTGTAATGCATTCAATCAAAACTCTTGTCCTGTGATTCTGATTCAGCTTTCTCTACATCACTGATAATGGTTACCTTTTACTTATTTAATTTTTAAACTGCTATAACAATATATTTATTAACATTTAACTATTTGTTCCAGCTTTAATAGTGGATGAGAAGTCCTGGAAGTTCTCTGAAAAATCTACATTTGAATACCTGCAGTTCAGTGACAAATATGAAATAATTACAGTAAAAGATGATTTGGTATGTAGTGCCACATTCCCAATGGCTCCCTAAAAAAACATTTTTCATAATTTTTCATGCCTTTGCCTAATTGTGCTTGCACACAAGCCAGTTTTGAGCGGCAAAAAATGTTTATTTGCATGCATGTAAATGTGTTGGAAAATCACCTACACCAGCAAGTACACACACACACACACACACACACACACACACACACACAATTATTAAATGATCAGGCTTTTCTAATAATACTACTATTAATATTTTTTTCAGTTTAGTTTAGCTTCAGTTAATCTCCAGAGTAGGTTTGCCAGTTTCAGCTTAAGTTGTATTGTTTGACAATGTTTAGTTTTAGTTTACTTGTTATTAATTTCACTGTTAGTTGTAGTCTTTTTAATGATTAAAATATAGACGGCATTTGTCAGGGACAAGATTTAAGTAGTTCAGAACAGGTATTACAAAACAAACACAACACTTGGTGAAGGCAATTGACTCACAGGCATGTTGACATTCTAAATCTCAACAAACATGTGTAGCAATGCCTCATCCGGCTGGTTTTATTAAAAAATGTGACCAAACTTACAAAGACACTGAGGTCATTTCCCCTATATTTTTACTTTTTGCCATCAGGGCCCCTCGGGTTTGATAACTCCTTAAAACATTTTAAAACTGGCTTTTATGTGATTCCATTAGATGTGATGCCCTTTATCATCCGGTTCATCATCTTGGTTATCAGCTTTCAGTTGTTTTGGTTATTATTTTGGACTTTAATGTTTGCCTCTCTGTTTAAATCTACACTTTGAGTATTTTGTTTTTGCCTTTCTGTGAAAGTACTTTGTAAACTGTGCTAAAGGTTAAAGGTTAAAGGTGCTAGAAATAAAGTTTATTATTATTATATTGTTTAGCATGTTTTTTTTAAGGACAGGGTGTCGTGGTGTCATGGTATCAGGGTATCAGAGAGAGAAAGAGAGGGAGTGAGTCATGTTTCCATCACTTCAGAGGCTCTTACCCTAACAACAATCTAAATATTTTGTCCCCAAAATAGAGGCAGGTCCCCACAATATGAGCAATTCAAGTGCAAACACACTCACCCTGTCGCCAGAGAACCTTCTCAATGGATCTAGTAGAAAGGCGGGTCTTAAATCTCGGATTGGCAGGCATGTGGTCCAATCAGCTGCCACAAATTGCAGGAACCGGATGTAGACCGCTCTCCTGTGTTTGTGTTGATTTCTAGAGAGAGGAGGAAAAGAAGACTTGACGTTTGGATAAACGTGAACAGCCTTGTCAGTGTTGTACTGTCTGTCTCACTCCTTAATTCAAAAGTCAAAGGTAAACGATTCATAGATTGTTGCTTTGTGATTCTCAGATGCGTGTCCCTTAAAAGAAAGGATGTCAAAAAGGACATGCGGGTAGGAAGACACCCCCCTCAACCCCCGGAAAGTTAGCCTGTCTCAGCGTTTAGCTGCCCTGCTAGTTAGCTGCAGTGCTAACGTCAACAAAATCATGCTGCTTGCACATGTATATCCCGTGCTGCGACATGTCATAAATAAATGAGTCGTAATATGGTGTCTCATTGTTGGGGTCGGTTAGAAGAAGCAGTCTTGTTAAGCCCCTGACAGCTGCTGAGTCATTAGCTAGCTAAGTTAACCGGTTAGCTAACTATTGTTGCATCCAAACTGAAGGTCTGGCTAAACTTAGCCTACTGTGTTGTTGTTCAACAGTTGTCAGCATTGGCGTTCATAACGGTTTAATTTTGCTCCATAAAACATAGCCAGCAAACGTAGGTCTGTACTGTCGTGGTTGGAGAATCTGTTAGCCGAAGTAAATTGTTCATAAGTTGGACCCAAGTCATCACGAGTGGTCTGGTCGTTTCTGTTTCATTTTCTCTTTCAGAGATTAACCTGTGAATCAGTCAATGGGAAAAATCTAACAATGTTTAGCTTTGAGGGAGATTTCAAGACAAGACCCAAGGTGTCACTTGGAGGAGCAAGTAAAAAGGTAAGTGTGATTTCACTTGAATTACTAATAACAAAAAAGTTTCAGCATATCTGCTGCCATCAAAAAAATCATAGTTCAGTTCCCCCCAATGTCTGTGCTTAACGAAAAAGGTTAAGACATGTAATTGTGTAAAGTTTATTTTATATTTGTCTATGTTGCTTTTCAGGAGGAGAAAGCATCTCTGTTGCACCGCACTCAAGAAGAAAGACGGAAAAGAGAGGTGATGTCTTTCCTCGTGGCTTTTGCTTGCGCCCTTTAAAGTTTTGCAACTCGTATCATTTGCATTTCAGCTTAAATAGAAAAGAAAAAGACTTGTGATGAATATTTTGAGTTTCAGAAATAATATATTGTCTTACTCTCAATTTGTGGTCAGTGATTTCATGGTCTTATCTAGCCTGGTCTCATAGCAAAACATGAAATAGTCAAAAGTAATATATTCAAAATTAACTTTGAAAAAAGTGGCAACCATTGTGGTTTAAAGCAGGATATTTTGCTAAACCTAACCTACTAGTTTCTGTTGCCTAAACATAACCAATTTTTAATGGTAGCTAATAATTTATTTTAATTTATTAATGTATTAAAAATAAAGTGTAAAAATCTATCACATGTATGACTTGAGCAGTGATCTCTGGTGCATCAGCGTGTCCAGAAACATGACTCAAAAGTTTAGAGGTCGTGACTGTTTCACAAAGTGATGTGAGACTGTGTTTCACAGTTTCTTATGTGGTTCTGCTTTTTTTGCACAGGATGAAAGAAAACGACTGAAGAACGCCATTATTATTCAGTCCTACGTACGTGGCTACCAGGACTTGAAAAAACAGGTAGGTCTGGAAGCAGATTTTATACATCACATTACTCGGGTGACATTGAATGTGATGACACAGGAATGAATCCCCCTAACATGCAGCTAACTAATGAATGGTGCCTGTTTGATGGTCTGGAAGATAATTGTTTTTTGTTTTTTTTGGTTTGTTTTTTTTTTGCTGAAAGAAATGGACATTTCTTTTGGCAGAATTTGTGAGCTTGAACGTCCATTAGGAAGTCAGTTTGCAAATAGTTAAAGCAATAAGTCTGTGTTACCTTACTTAACAGAAGCTGATGCATTTTCTTCTTATTTCAGGACATTTAATATGTAAATAGTGCTTGAGTAAATTGAACCATACCTTAGAATAACCAGTTAAAAATATTTTTTTCTCAGTCTTGATGGTTTTCCTTTGGGTAAAGGTTAAAATCTCTTTGGTTTGCACCAAAGTTTTTTTTTAATATGCAAATTACATTATATATTATATATATATACTAATACTACTATTATAGTAATTTCTGGCTACTCTGGGGTCTTCGGGACCTAAGTTCTCTTTGTGATGCTTTTTTTTTCTAGTTGGTTTATTAGACCACATACGGTTACCACACACCCACATGACTAAACCATATCCTGTGTATTCACTTCTGAACAGAGAATTATTGTCTTGGTTTGATGGATGAAAATGAGAGGCTGCCTTTGTCATGCTTTACAGCCACAAAAAGATCAGATTTTTCTTTTTTCTGCTTGTTTTGGCAAACATGTTGATTTGTGGTAGTACCATTTCACCTTTTGTCTTTTTGTACCAAGTCTGCTCAAACAAAGTATTTGCAGTGCGTGACCTTTGACCTTTCTTCAGTATGCCATACAGAGGGCTAAGTTTGATGAGTGTGTCAGCCAGACACAGTCGGGGGCAGCTCAACACGCCCTGGATGGTGCTGGTCTCTGCCTCTTATCAAGACAGTTAATATTTTTCTACAGACAGAGTGTGGATGCACATAGACTGGTGAGAATGAAAAATGTCTTGTGCCTTTTGGTTGTGTCGATAAGTTTAATACATGCCATTATAATAAGAAGTTCTGTGTGCCAAAGGACAAAACTGTGTCTGTTTGTGTGTTGATAAAGATATGGTTGTGCCAGAACCTGGTGAAACACAACAGCCAGTTTGTGAAGCTGTTGGTGGGCCCGCAGAAGCAGACATGCGTGTTTCAGATCAAGAGGATCTTAGGCTTCTGCTGCAGGTACAGTGCTTGGGAAATGAATAACTAGCTCGTAGATCCATAAACACAAAAGCGTATTGGATATTTGAAGAAACAGAAGTTGCCATTATCACACTTGTTGCTCTCTCCTGTCTCTCAGACTCCTGCAACGCTGCACAGACGACAGTTTAAATGTTGCGGTTCCCATGCGAATGCTAGAAATCTTTTCTACAGAGAGAACCTATCTTCCTGTTATTCCAGATGCTAACTATGTAGCTTCGTTACTCGAGCAGATTTTGCACTATATGGTACAGAAAGGTAGGTTCACTGACTTATTATGCATGCTTTGGATGTTGTTTCTTCTTTCTTAACCAGCATTACACTTTACTCTCTCTTTTGTGATTGTCTTGACTGCTGTCAATTTTTTAGAGAGAACAAATTTTCAGGATTGTAAATATGACCTTGTATCACAGTTTCCTGCAGCACAGGTGCAAATAAACCTTTTGAGACCTAATTATCAAACAATAAAGGGTGTGCAGAGATCTTGAATGAATGTCAATATCATTTTGTCTGAAGTGCTTTTATCAGTACATGAGCAATTCATGCTGTGACTGGTACGGGATTATGTACAAGTCAAGTGTATTTAAAGTATTGACATTTTCCCAGAAGTATGATTCATTTCATACCTGTCAGCACAAGCCATCTTGTTTAGTTTTTCAGCATTATATCAGCTGCTCTCCAATGTTTTAAATCCTAAAAACTTAACCCGAAAAAACCTTACTTAGTAGTTACTCGCAACACTGAGAAACATCCATTCCTTCATTCAGCATTAACTTCCTTTTCATTTTTACACCACTTCTATTCAAATTACTGCAAGCAGGAAGATTGCTCCTTTAAAAATTTTTATATTGAATATGTAATTGCATTAGTTTTTCCTTAAATAAAGTGGTGCCTTAGGGTATTTTTTTTTATCTTAATTCCTCTCTCTGTCCTCTCATCAGGATACTACAGGTCGCTGTATATTCTTGTGAATCACAGGCTCCCTTCTAGTCTGGAGTACAGCGACGCTCCCACTATCCCTCTGGCAAGCACACTGTTGGAGCACATCCTCAAACCTCTGCACTTTACATACTCCTCCTGCACAACAGGCGCAAGGTACAGCAGGCGCAGCAGGAATATGAACATTTGGTAGTGATGCCTTTACACAGGAGGCGACGGGAGACTCCTGCTTAAAATTAGCTTTAAAACATTAGCTGCCAGTATTTGTCTTGCTATCCAAAATATTACTATAGTGCCAGTGAAAATAGCATGATGATTGTATGAAGGGACAGTTTTAGAGAAAAGTCAAACACCCAGCAGAGTATCAGATGAAGATCATTTGCTGCAGCAAAAACACTTCACACTGACACGTTCACAAACATACCTTTAATTCCTTGTGCGGTGCTGGTAGTACATGCATTTGAGTATCACAGAAAAACTTAGATTGTACTGCAGTGTTTAACTGTTTACCAAAGGAACTGTCTCAAAAGCTACACATTTCTGCAGACCTCCCGGCACATACAGTAAACAGTACAGACGATAGCAGCATAATAGCAGGAACAGAAGGTCTTTGTCTCTAGTGAATTCTTTTAAAATCATCCATTAAACCGATCAGACAAACTACAGCAGTTTTTGTTCCCTCTTGTCGGTAGTGAAGCAGTAATTGCTTCACAGACCAATTTACAACAAGCCATAAAAGTTTCCCAGACTTGCTCGCTCGCTGAAGTGCAGAATATCAGGCTGTTTACCCTCAGTTTGAGACATTCTTAATAACAAACGACAAGAATACCTCTTTTCTTCTTTGAAGAAAAGCAAGACAGGAGTGAGAGAAACTTGTGTACATACTGGCTCTAACAGCTAATTATCTGACTTGGCTCACCAGATGTGTGTGACTGGGATACACAAAGCAGCTCTGTTTGGAGAAACAATATTGGAGAAGTCACACAGCATAAAGAGCAGGGGGATGTTAAAACAACCCACACTTTAGTTAATTTATCGACAAGCAAACAGTGTTTTGATTTCTTTTTTTAACATGTCATGTTATCATTTCACGCAGTGCACTGACATCTACTTTGTCTGTCATATTACAGGCAGTTTGTGTTTGCGGCTTTTACCGAGGAGTTCATCTCTGCTCCGTTTACTGAGCAGATCTTTCACTTCTTTATACCGGCACTATCAGACTTCCGTCACTCATTCCCATTCGAGGCCTTCCTGAGCTCCCTCCAGACCACGATCGACTCCTCTTCAGCAGCACAGAGCCAGGCACCTTGGCTGTTTTACTTTGTCCTCTCTGCAGGGGAGAACCGCTTAGGTGAGTGGCAGTTTAGAGATGAACACACAGCCTGATGTTTGTCCTGTGCGTTCCTTGTTTCTATTGTACATTCCTTTGTGTGTTAATGAGACTGATTTATAGAGTGGGAGATGGGTTAATGTGTGCGGTAATGATGAATGTGTGTTGGCAGGCTCACTATCAGAGGAGGGTCTTCTGTTGTACCTCCGGGCTCTGCAGGCTCTGCTGCCACTGCTGCCAGTGTCAGAAAGCAGCAACAGGCCAGAAGTGACCAGCGACTCGGAGGATGACGACGACGCTGGCATCCACCCGCTACCCATGCAGGTAAAATCATCACACGTGAAAGCATATGTCCACATAAACTGGTCATGGGATTATAATGAGGTCAGAGCAAAGTTTGTGTCAGTGATGTAACAGAGCTATAATGTTATTTATTAATAATATCTGATACTGGTGTGTAAGTGATGTCAGTGCTGATAAGGCACATTACAAACATAACAAGTCAGCTGATTTTTACTATTATTTCCACCCTTAAAATATAAGTACAACCCCTTTTGTCATGATTTAAGATTAGCCAGGCACGTGTGACATATTTCACTGCATACATCTGCTTAGTTTATACAGCTCTGGAAAAAATTAAGAGACCACTGCAAATTTTTCAGAAATCAGCATCTCTACATATATGGCAAAAACAGTGCTAGTAGTACATCAAAAGTAACTGGAATAAATAAAACAACTATTGACCATGCCAAAAGAAATGAAAAGAAAATTTTTGTGAGGAAAAGAAGGGTTCAATTCTGGCTTTACTGGCAGAGGGATACAGTGAGCGTCGGGTTGCTTCCATCCTTAAAATTTCTAAGACGGCGGTTCATAAGAACAAGGTCAAGCAGCAGACATTCGGAACAACAAAGCTACAGTCTGGCAGAGGCCGAAAACAACTCTCCACTGACCAGGATGATCGTCACCTCATTCTAATGTCACTCAGGAACCGTAGGATGACATCAAGTGACCTACAAAAAGAATGGCAAATGGCAGGGGTGAAGTGCACAGCGAGAACAGTTCAAAACAGGCTCCTAGAGGCAGGGCTCAAGTCATGTAAAGCTAGGAAAAAGCCCTTCATCAATGAGAAGCAAAGAAGAGCCAGGCTGAAGTTTGCAAAAGACCATAAGGATTGGACCATAGCGGACTGGAGTAAAGTCATCTTCTCTGATTGAGTCTAATTTCCAGCTTTGTCCAACAGCTGGTCATCTAATGGTTAGACGAAGACCTGGAGAGGCCTACAAGC
>VUQI01031931.1:0-10700 GCA_015106735.1 Paratilapia polleni | reverse complement strand
ATTATTAACCCTGTCTCTCTCCCATAGGTGTGCCTTTTTGTCCTGTCTCCCTCTGCTCTCTTCTGTTTCCCCTCATCCCCAACCGGTCATGGCAGATGGCTGCCCCTCCCTGAGCCTGGTTCTGCCGGAGGTTTCTTCCTGTTAAAAGGGAGTTTTTCCTTCCCACTGTTGCCAAGTGCTTGCTCATAGGGGGTCGTCTGATTGTTGGGGTTTTCTGTCTAATATTGTAGGGTCTTTACCCTAAAATATAAAGCGCCTTGAGGCGACTGTTGTTGTGATTTGGCGCTATATAAATAAAATTGAATTGAATTGAATTGAATATACAGAGTTTATGGTCAACTCAGTGACTACAAGGCACCCTGTGCAAGGACCTATTGCTGCAAAACAGGCCCAAATCATTACCCCTCCACCAACATGCTTGACAGTTGGTATGAGGTGTTATGTTGTGGTTTTCGCCGCTGTGCGTTATGGCCAGACATCTCCACTTTGGTCTCATCTATCCAAAGGACATTGTTCCAGAAATCTTGTGATTTGTTCAGATGCAACTTTGCAAACCTAAGCCGTGCTGCTATTTTCTTTTTAGAGAAAAGAGGCTGTCTCCTGGCAGTCCTTCTAAACAAGCCATACTTGTTTAATCTTTTTCTACTTGTACTGTCATGAACTTTAACATTTAACATGTTAACTGAGGCTTGTAGCATCTGAGATGTAGCTCTTGGGTTTTTTGCAGTTTCTCTGAGCATTGCATAGTCTGACCTTGGTGTGAATTTGCTGGGATGTCCCCTCCTGGGAAGATTGTAACATTGTGTTAACACACACCTGAATTCTCCAGATTAGCAAACTGCCAAAACTTTTATAGAGGTGGTCACACTTGCTCATGATCAATTAATCAAGTGGATTTAATTAGCAGCACCTGGCTGCAACTTATCTTCTTAATTCCTATAGAAACACTAAGGGTCTACTTAGCTTTTCACAGGACTGCATAGATTCCTGTGGAAAGGTTATTATTATTATTTTTTTTTTGTCCCACATAACTCTATTTTGTAATTCGCTTGTGTTGAACTCTTTGCTTGCTTTGCTTGAGTTCCTTTTCACTGTTCAGCAGTTTTGCTTGGAAATTTGTGATGTTATGTGTCTTTTAGTTCTTGTAATTTCTCCTTAATCAACAGCTAGTAAGCCAGCATTGTCTCTCTTGATCAAGTTTTTTTTTTTTTTTAATATAACATAAAGGTAATCCCGAACACTGATCTTTTTAAAGTCAACAAGACACAGCACGAGGACATAAGTATTGCTGTTTCTGTTAAACAGAATGAGTGCAACATTTAATTTAATGGAACATTAAGCAGTGTTGTTACTTACTCTAAAATCAATCACTGATTAAAGAATTGGAATGCAGTAAGCTGCTTGTGATCACTGGTGAAAAATATATAGAAATAAAGCTAATATAATGTTGTAAACTACTGCAGTAATGGCTGCATTTATCTGTTGCATTTGATAGCACTCAAATCCTGTTAAACATTTAAATTTGAGTCTTGTATAAGTCGACTGGATTTGGGCAATGACCTCTTTTAAAAATCAGTATACAAGCCAAAGAGATTTGAAAGCAGAATGCATTCTCATCTGGCAAAATACTCACTGATTAAAAGTTTAATAAATTTAACGCAAACTTAAGTAAATTTTAATTTGCGGACTATTGTATGGTGGAGTCATTTCTGTCGCTCACTAGGGTTTTTGCCCTACTCACTTATGATGTTTTTTCCTTTATACCTGTGCACTATAGGGAGCTTTTAATCTCTCACTATAAACAACAGTACATTTTTTCAGTAGTCATTAATTATATCCTTGTTTATAAGAAACAAGGACAGTGGGCCAAATTTACAACTTTCAATCATTATAAATCCAAAAAATTTACTTTTTTTTCTTATTTGTTATTTTGTTATTTTTATTTTTGGTCTAATTTACATTTGTGACTAAGAATTTGTAGCGGTAAATGTATGAGGCAGTATTGTCTTAAATACATCATTCTATCTACATCAAGTGAGAAGGTGTCCAGAAGGTGTCCAGATTAAAAACAACAACAACAAACAAACAAAAAACAACAACATAAAAAACAAAACCAAAAAACAAAACAAAACACATTTTTCCCTAATCAAACTGTTCAACTCAACATCCTCTCAAAGCCAGTTTTGTTTTGTATTTATTTGTGTTTTTGGCCGATTGAACATAAGACAGAAATGACAGTTTCTGCTCCTGCCTGCATTCCTCACAGCTTGAAGTGGCACTAAACAATCTGTTACCTGAAATACATGATAAGATTAAAATAGCTGTAAGTGCCAACTAAACTTGAGATGAGTTTTCAGCCATTGGTATCACATGTTTAATTAGTTTATGGTTATGAATCTTTGCTGGTGTAATGTCTCCTGATTTGAAAACTGAAGTGGGTGAAGGTCTAAAGAACACATATATTTACATTGGGCTCGTCTGCACCACATAACCAAGTACAATGAAGAAAAAAGGAAAAAAATAACAGCATGCACAAGAGAGACATCGTGCCCAATTCTAGTTTCAGTCATTTCTCACAACAGAGACAGCATGGACTCAAGGCTGAACTTATTGCCTCTGCTGTATCCCTAAATGTAACTGTCTTTGGTAGTACTGTCAGTTCCTCACTGTCTTCTTTTGTCTGGAAATTGTTTTATTGTTTTTGAAATTCTAAAATTTGTAGAAAATTGAGTATTTTTAAAATCCCTTTCCAAGCCCATGGCCCATATTATAATCAGAAAACTGTCTTGATTTTTTAAAACATGAATGTCAGTTTCAATATATTGACTTGGTAGTTATTAATACAGCAGGTAATATAAGGCGTAGGAATGTTGGACTAATAAGATGCAGGCTATTTTGACCGGAAGACACCATCACCACTACTGGTAAACACTTGAGAGCGTGTGATGAGTGATGCTGCTTTTTCACCACTACTATGACCAAATGTCAGCCTCTGCTTGTTTTGGTTTCAATCACCATGCACTGGTGGTTGGTTTCTTAGTGCTTTGTACTCAATTATTTAGTTGCTCCAAGTCTGCTCATATTCAGGGGCGGCTGTGGCTCAGGAGGTGGAGCGAGTCGTCTACTAATCGGAAGGTCAGTGGTTCGATCCCTGGCTCCCCTAGTCTGCATGCCGAAGTATCCTTGGGCAAGATACTGAACCCCACGTTGCTCCCGATGCATTCGTGTGAGTGTGAGTGTGTATGAATGTTAGTAAGCACTTAAGTGTAAAGAAAAGTGCTGTATGAATATGTATGTGAGACTGGGTGAATGTGGCCTGTAGTATAGAGTGCTTTGAGTACACAGAAACTGAGTAGAAAAGCGCTATATAAGTACCAGTCCATTCTACAATACAGGTGACCATTTAGGAACAGAACATTTACTACTTCTGAGGCTACAATTATTTCCTTTTTTATGCAATACATCCTTACCAGTGATCAATCTGCTATGGTGATTTATTGCTATTTGACCACAACTCTCCAGTATTTTCCCTTGATATGCTCATAGAACTGGATTATTTGGGGCATGCTAAGTTCTTGGTATGTTGGGTATAATGTTGTTGAAGGGATCTCATTGGAATTCATGGCTGTTCTGTTGGTTTGTTTATAGTGAAGTCCATCCCTCAGGCTGTACCTGCATTGCTGACAGCAAAGCATAGGAGATTACAAAAAGTGCACATATCAGATACTTTTTGATCTATGCCTTGACCAAAGGCCCATGACCTTAAAAAGAAAACAAAAAATGCTGAATGGATGGTTATTAATTAATCAAAGCCTAGAGTTCATGAGGTCTTTCCAATTTTTTGTTATTGCTTGATAAAAATTAAACATGAGGAAGAAAGGCTCTGTACAAGAGCTTAGTTTTAGCCCATCTGTTCACTAGAACCCAAAGGAAAAATAAGTGACTTGTCTGCTTTATCTGAAGTCTTACTGTAAGTATATGCATTTTGAGGGTAATACAAGCACATACATTTTATCCAAATAAGTGATCAAATAAAGGAAAAACTCTTTTTTTGCTGTGAATCCCTCAATTTGTGTGTGCCGGGCTATTGTTGTGGAAATAATCTGTGCAATGTTTCCATGTTGTTCCTGTGCCTGCTTGGGTTCCCTTCAGGTTCTGTTCAAATTTAATCTAAGTTTTGGGGGTTTTTTGTCTTTCAAAAGACTGCAGCACACCTGTTGACATGCTGATTTAATTAGAAACCAATCAATCAATCAATCAATCAATCAATCAATCAATCAACCAATTGATAAGTATTCCTTAAAAACAACTGATTCAACTCATTCATTTTTGATATAATTTCTTCTGTGTTTCATGCAATGGCTTCCAAACATAAGTATGTAGTGTTAGTATGCCTGACATTTTATTGATAGGGAAATGGAGGCACCAATCAAATCAAATCATGATTGTTAGACGTTTGATTAAATATTCCATCAAATCAGAGTGTGGAATTTTGGAGCTATTTGTACAACAATAGTTATAGTCAGATTTGTGAAAAAAATACCCATGTTGTACTGACTTGCTGTTTTGTGTTGATATTGATTGCTTCACTAAACAACCAGTCTAACCCCTCCAATCAGCTAGATATGCAGTAATTGCTTTGTCATTTCTTTCCAGAATGTTTTCACTCAGCAGGTTTCCTTCGTTTCAATCAGGACCTTCTAGCATAGTAATGCCTGCAAATCAGGGTCCACCATTTTGATTGCTTCCCTTATAATATCTGATTGGTAAAATACTTTTGGAAAGAACCATCAACAAATATTATGTCTCTTCATAAAAACTCAACACAAAACATGATATAAGATCAAAGTTACAAAAATAATTTGTAATCATTGTAATCCTTAAAGCACTGATCATTGTTTCATGAGGTCCATATTATTTTCTTTTTCTTGTCTACCCATAAAGTCAAGGACATGACATAGAAATAAATCTGCATTTACTGTATTTTGTTCATTTTTAAGTTTCTTATGATAGAGTTTATCATAAAAAGTGTGATGATTTGACACACCTAGGTAAAGTATTTTGATCATGTTATATTGGTTGAAATGTTGCAATCACAATAAAAGGAGACCCATTTTAGATTTTAATGGCAGAGCTGGACTTTGTGGCTATTTTCCTTCTTAGATTAAATGTCCTGAAAAAGATGTTAAAAGTCACCAAAGGCTATTGCTCTGCACATGTAATCTTTACTTCATCGTAAAATTACTGCTTTAGGTACCGAATGAGGAGTTTTATGACTCTAAAATCTGAAGATGTGCCTCTAGTATTTCACAGACTTTGTCTAAAGGTATGAGCACAAAAGGGAGCTAATTAGTTACATCTCATTCAGCTGGCTGACTCAAGGTTGTTTGACTAATTATGTGCAGGTAGGCATGGTAATGCAAATACAACTATGTGAATGGTGATTCTTTCAGAGTGGCAGAAAAATTATTATTTTTTGTTGTCTGCCTTGGACTTCACAGTTCAAGGCAAAGGTGGAAATTGCATTCACCAAGATGGCATAAAGTCATTTGACAGATCTCAAGCCTTGTCTGAAATACAAAGGTTAGTTTGAGTGAAAAGATAAAAGCTAATGCACAGTCATGGTGTATATTTGTCAGTGGTGTCTTTGAACAAGATCCCATTCATAAAGATGAGATATTTGAGAAATTTCTTGTCTTTTTTACTTTTCTTGACTTTTTTTTCTTATAACAAGATATAAAATGTATAAAGTAATCGACATTATTCCTCCTTAAAATGAAGTAACTTAATAGTTCAATCATTTTGTTACACATTCAACAACACATTCCTTTAAAATCTACATTTTGAGCAACAATAATGGAAAATAATATAAATAAAAAAAAAAAATAATACAACCTGAGTTAATTCAGACTTATGACCAATGAGTGTAACGAGTCAGTGTTTTACTTCACAGCAGTTTATCTACAGCTGTAATTTTAAGGTTGACAGATAGTCAAGGAAGGGTTCTATAACTCTACCTGAAACACACATCACTTGCAATTTCAAATTTATAATTAAATCTATACATAACTTTGAAGACATGGCATGGCTGAGGTTTTAAAAAAAATGGACGATAAGGGCAAAGTAACAATTAAATATATAAGAAGAGTATTTTGTATAGACTTTTTCAACCTCCATTTGACTTACTTCACATTTACTGGAAGATAATGCCAAAAAAATCATTAATTTCAAAAGTGCTCGGTGCTTTACCAAAGCATCCAAATTTTTTCAACTCTGATGTACAGCCTAGGTTAGCTTACAAAAACTGAGAAAGAAAGGACTAATTTTTCCTTTACAATATTTTTGAATTCTCCTTATTATAATGCAGGTTAGTTTTTGTGATTTTATTAATTTAAGGAGCATCTTTGACAGTGTCAGTTCAATTTCCTTCTGGGTCTTGGTATCATAATTCAATTCCCGATCAAATTTTGATTAAAAACATTTTGTCATTAAAAGAAGGTGGGGAAATAATGGTCATTGCATAACAAATAGTGTTGGGTAACGTTACTTTTAAAAGTAAGTAATACATTACAAGAGTAATGCAATTAAAAATAAATCTGTTACGTTACACTACTACCTACAAAGAAAAGTAAGTTGTTAAGAGTACTTTGGCTCGACCGAGAAAAAAGAACCATTTAGCTTGGTAGTGTTGGTTATATGTTCAGAGGGTGTGTGGCCTACGCTACATTTATCTCTGAGTGTAGTGAATTTTCCTTGTTACATAGTGAGTTTAGCATTTGCTTGGGTAGCATTTTCTCCACCACATAACCAGCAACAAGCTTATTAACTGCCCTAGAGCTTTAGCAGAACTAAAAGCTAGCCACTTTGGTTTTGAAGGTGTAGCATCGGCATGAGTCTCTTCCTCAACAGGCCTCACCACCAGTGTTGTGGAGCTGCACTTGCAGGTGCTTCTTCAATGAGGTGTACAGTAGAACTCCTTAGCAGTCATCTGGCATTTATCACCTCCCCAGAACAAAATAATGCAACTATTTCTTCAATCTAAAGGCCATCCCCTCTGCTATCACACTAGCATTTGGGGCTTTTCTGTCTTTTTTGCATACTCTCCCTGTGCCTGCAGTATTTCCTCCAGCGAAGCTGGCATACCCGGAGACCTAACTGTTAATTTGTTAGACAAAGATTTTACATTTTTTGTAGCTTTGCCTCTGTCAATCACCACGGTTGATTTTAAAATCAAACAAAAAAATATGTGACTGAAGTGCAGACATCCAGCTTCAATTCAAGACTTTTAAAAAATTTTTGCATTAACTGTTTAGGAATTACAGCCATTTTTATATATAGTCCCCCATTTTCAGAGGCTGAAAATTAATTGGACTAACTAACATAATTTTAAATATAAGGATTGTTTTTAATACTTTTAATACTTTAATCCTTTGCAGTCAATGATTGCCTGAAGTCTAGAACCCATGGGCATCACTAAATGCTGTGTTTCCTCCCTTGGGATGCTCTGCTAGGCATTTATTGCAGCCAACTTCAGCTGCTGCTTGCTTGTGGGTCTTTCTGAATTCAGCTTTTATGCTCTCTTGGGTTGAAATCAGGTGACTGATTTTGACATTAAAGAATATCCCTTTTTCTTGGCATGGAGAAACTCTTGGGTTGCTTATGCTTTGGGTCACTATCCATTTGCACTGTGAAGTGCTGTCCAGGCAGTTTTGCAGCATTTGGCTGAATTTGAGTGTAGAGTATAGCCCTGTAGACTTCAAAACGCATCATACTACTTCTATCAGCAGTTACATAGTCTATAAACACTAGTGGCCCAGTTCCACTGGCACCCATACATGTCCATGCCATAACATCACCTCCACCATGTTTGGCAGATAATGTGGTATGCTTTGGATCGTGAGCTGTTCCTTTACCTCCTCCACACTTTTCAAATCATTCTGGTACAAGTAAACCCTTGTTTCATCTGTCCAATGATTAACCATGGAACTAATTCTGTCATCATGCACTTTGGTTGTCTTCTATGGTCTTTCAGGCCTTTTGGTGTTGCTGGCCAGTGCATTCATTATTTTTAAGAATGTACCAGATTGTTGATTTGGCCACTCCTGAAGTTTTTGCTATCTCTCTGATAGGTTTATTTTGTTTTCTCAGCCTAATGATGGCATCCAACACTTGCACTGACATCTCTTTCAGTCTCATATTTAAAGTTACAGTGAAAAGCTATCAACTTCAGATACTGTGTCTGCTTCATTTGTCATGAAATAATGAGAGAACAGACCTCACCTGGCTGTGTATAAAAATGTCGATAGTTCCTAAACAGTTAATGCAATTTTTTTGTAAAACCCCTTGAATTAAAGCTGAAAGTCTCCACTTCAATCACATATTGATTGTTTGATTTAAAATCCACTGTGGTGGTGCACAGAGTGGTGGTGTACACACACTGTATGTTAGGTTAATTAGTGATTCTGAAATTTATTCTTGGTGTGGATGTAAGAGTGTATGGTTATTTTTATGTGGTGGCGCTGTGATAGATATTCCACTATAAAGTCTCTGAGAATATGCATGAATGTAAGTGCATCATTAATGTAGCCTCACAGCTTTAACTTTAAAGTATTTCACAGTGTTCTTGTTTGAAAGTAATAACATAGAAGTGCAATCCATTGCCCAGCCTGACAGGTTAAATGGGTTTTCTAAAAACAAAAATTGGTGTCAGTTTACTCAAGCGAAAGGGGAAGAAAGTAGAGTGCTCTGCTATGTTGTTGTTAACATTATGGTCTCCAGTGGTGGAGAAAAGTCTCTCTGCTGCAGTGTTAGTACTGTGAAAGCCATTGTCATCTAAAAGGCTACAGGTGCAGACCGTCTGAAACAAAAGACTATATGCAGTAGATCCAGGTGTATTTTTTTTTTGCCCCAACAGAGTTGCTTGAAGTTTTGAAAAGCATTGCAGTGTCTCAGTAGTCTCAGTTGAAGTCTTAGGTTTGGTGCGCCTTTAATATTAGTTTGTCAGTGAGTGACAAAATACTTCACCTCCATCTTGCAAAACTAATCATTAAGTCAATCTGCCAGCATAACATTAACAGTTATTATAATGCAGGATATTTTTTTTTTCAAGAATTGATTCAAAATGTAACAGAAGATAAGAACTGTAAATCTTATGTAAGCATTTTTCTTTACATTATTGCATTCCATGTATGGGGTAGATTCCAATATAGTAGACTATATTGTAGGTTATTTTCAGCCTTTAAACTGTGTACTTTGAAGGCATATACAACAAAAAAATAACAAATTAGGGTTTTACAGTATCCAAGGTGCTTTTTAGGGTCCCAGTTGCCAGCGTTTTGTTGTTGTGCATTAAACTGTAATTGTGCTGCTTCATACAGATGTACTCTCTGGTGATCACTCCACTCCACTAAAAATAGTTCCACAGCTGGAACTATTTTTTATAGGACAGTGGTGACAGTTCACTGGGGACCTTGACACTGTCATAAGAACTGTTTGTGCTCCCACCACATTTGCCCAGGTTCTTGCAAAGATTGGCACCTGGCCTTGAAACACTGAAATTGTAAAACAGCATAGGAGTGATCATATACTGCTCCAAAAAAATTAAAAGAACAGTTTGAAAACACATCAGATCTCAATGGGAAAAAAAATCACGCTGGATAGCTATACTGATATGGACTGGGTAATGTGTTAGGAACCAAAGGATGCCACATCGTTTGATGGAAATGAAAATTATCAACCTACAGAGGGCTGACTTCAAAGATACCCTGAAAATCAAAGTGAAATAATGATGCGGCAGGCTGGTCCATTTTGCTGAAATTTCATTGCAGCAACTCAAAATGGTACTCAGTAGTTTGTATGGCCCCCATGTACTTATATGCATGCCTGACAATGTCGGGGCATGCTCCTAAAGAGACGACGGATGGTGTACTGGGGGATCTCCTCCCAGATCTGGACCAGGGCATCACTGAGCTCCTGGACAGTCTGAGGTGCAACCTGCGCTATTGGATGGACCGAAACATAATGTCCCAGAGGTATTCTATTCGATTTAGGTCAGGCGAACCTGGGGGCCAGTCAGTGGTATCAATTCCTTCATCCTCCAGGAACTGCCTGCATACTCTCGCCACATGAGGCCGAACATTGTCGTGCACCAGGAGGAACGCAGGACCCACTGCACCAGCTTGGGGTCTGACAATGGGTCCAAGGATTTCATCCCGATACCTAATGGCAGTTACGGTGCCGTTGCCTAGACTGTAGAGGTCTGTGCGTCCCTCCGTGGATATGCCTCCCCAGATCATCACCGACCCACCACCAAACCGGTCATGTTGGATGATGTTAGAGACAGCATACTATTCTCTTCCATTCTCTTCTCCAGACCCTTTCATGTCTGTCACGTGTCCTCAGGGTAAACCTGCTCTCATCTGTGAAAAGCACAGGGCACCAGTGGCGGACCTGCCAATTCTCGTATTTTATGGCAAATGCCAGCTCTCCTAGAATAACTGCCTGTCTCCTGGAATCTCCTCCATGCTCTTGAGACTGTGCTGGGAAACCTTCTGGCAGTGGCATATATTGATGTGCCATCCTGGAGGAGTTGGACTACCTGTGCAACCTCTGTAGGGTCCAGGTATCGCCTCATGCTACCAGTAGTGACACTGACCCTAGCCAAATGCAAAACTAGTGAAAAATCAGTCAGAAAAGATGAG
>VUQI01031928.1:9519-31702 GCA_015106735.1 Paratilapia polleni | reverse complement strand
TTTAACTTAGGAAGTGTTCAGAAATCAATATTTGGTGGAATAACCCTGATTTGCAATCACAGCTTTCATGCGTCTTGGCATGCTCTCCACCAGTCTTTCACATTGTTGTTGGGTGACTTTATGCCATTCCTGGTGCAAGAATTCAAGCAGCTCAGCTTTGTTTGATGGCTTGTGACCATCCATCTTCCTCTTGATCACATTCCAGAGGTTTTCAATGGGGTTCAGGTCTGGAGATTGGGCTGGCCATGACAAGGTCTTGATCTGGAGGTGTCAACACAGGTGATCTCGTTAACTCCAGGTGCGCAGAGGCGAAGCGTGGGAACTCAGGACAACTCCCGCCCCTAACACACAAAGGCGAGAAAACCACAAACCAACACACACACAAAGAGGAGAGGGAGAGAAAGAGCAAAAGGAGAGAAGACCACAAAACAGAGGCAGCCAGCACAGGAGGACCAGGGGACCATGACAGGTGGTCCTTCATCCACACCATGAGGCTGTGTGGCATGGAGCATTGTCCTGCTGGAAAAACCAATCCTCAGAGTTGGGGAACATTGTCAGAGCAGAAGGCAGCAAGTTTTCTTCCAGGATAACCTTGTACGTGGCTTGATTCATGCGTCCTTCGCAAAGACGAATCTGCCCGACTCCAGCCTTACTGAAGCATCACCAAATTTCACAGTGGGTGCGAGACATTGTGGCTTGTAGGCCTCTCCAGGTTTCTGTCTAACCATTAGACGACCAGGTGTTGGACAAAGCTGGAAATTAGACTCATCAGAGAAGATGACTTTACTCTAGTCTGCTATGGTCCAATCCTTATGGTCTTTTGGAAACTTCAGCCTGGGTCTTCGCATGAATCAGGACACGTACAAGGTTATCCTGGAAGAAAACTTGCTGCCTTCTGCTCTGACAATGTTCCCCAGCTCTGAGGATTGGTTTTTCCAGCAGGACAATGCTCCATGCTACACAGCTAGGTCGATCAAGGTGTGAATGAAGGACCACCAGATCAAGACCTTGTCATGGCCAGCCCAATCTCCAGACCTGAACCCCATTGAAAACCTCTGGAATGTGATCAAGAGGAAGATGGATGGATAGCAAATCAGAGAAACTGATAATTTTGGAGTGGTCTCTTAATTTTTTCCGGAGCTGTATATATATGCACACACACAATTTTGTAACATAAAAGATAACAGCTACCACCAATTATGCAACAGTACACAGTATGCTGTTGTTAGTAAGAATGGATATTGTTAATACAGTATTTTATTGATACCTATGCCATAATCAATTTTGCTTCTAGGTCCAGTTGTTGTGGGTACACGACCTTTGTCCACTGATGCCTGACAAATATTTTGTGTGGCAAATAGTAGGTCTGCACATCAGTAGCAGCACAACTATAGAGTTGCACAGCAGAGTAGAAAAAAAGCTTGCATTCACTCAGGTGTGCAAAAGCTCAGCTGCCATGAGTTTGATGTTACATATTATTTTGAAAATGTGCAACTGTCAGAAAAACATGCCAGCACTGATAAAAAAACAACCAATAAGATTGTTGGAGGCATACGTTTCAGATGGATTTAACAATCTGGCAGCACTTCTCAACTATAAACAATTCTTTATTCCCATCCCTATTTGTAACTCAAAGTTAAATCTCAAAGGGCCAGATATACTAAACCAGGTAAATTGTTGTGATTCCACAATTACAAAAATGCACAGATGGAGCAGAAATTTCTGTGTGATCTTCTACCAATGTGCTAATTTATAAACAAAGACACAGACAGTTCATTTCAATAATCTAATACACTTCAGAGTTTCATTAATGACTGCATTTTGACAGACATTTTAATATGGTACAGTATGTAATAGCTGCAATACTAGAAAGAAGAAACTACACAAACATTGCTCTGTGTGTGCATTGCTGAGAAAACACACACAAAGACGTTGTGCACCAATCTATCTAATGAAGTGCGACTAAAAACCTGAAACACTGCAAACCCATTGCTCACTGTAAAAAGTAACTTGGCTGCCTCCAAAATAAGATGCATCCTTGTATGTGTGCTGTATTGGGATTCTCTCCCTCTTTCCCACATCCAAAGTTAAGTGAAGTTCTCTTCTGTTTCATCAAAATACCAGCATTATTGAGGGCCAGAGAGTCTGCAGTGGGACTCGGGTCTAAACATTCAGGATGATGACTTAGTGAAGAGTTACAGAACACAGTCAAAGCTTAGGAATTGCGCTCACAGATTTGAGCCATCCACCCAATTACACACAACCTCTCCCTCTCTCATTCCAAATACAGTAAATGGACAATACTAACGGCATCTATCACAACCACATCAGGCACAAAATAAGACATGCTTTTTTCAGCATTAAATTTGTAGTCAATTGCCCACTGCAACACTTAGAAATTGATGTTTGTACAATTTAATTTAAATACTCTCTTCCCAAAATTCTGTCCTCTGAGAGGGATACTCTAAAAACATGTCCACGTGTCCACACCTTTCTGTTGCAAAATTGACACAGTGCATCTTTTTAATGCCAGTAGAGGGTTCTGAGGGTTCTGTGCTGGTCCAGGCCATTAGTTAATCTGACCCTATAGGTGAACTGAAAATACCTGAAGCAATAGTACTTTGGATTCATGCTGTTACCAGTTAATCCTCACCAATAAAACTGTCCTCCATGCAAGATGATAGATTTAACAAGATTGATTTAATTAATATGTTTATATGTTTATTCTGTTTTTTCATAGTTACTTTAGAACATTACTCAGAATTCTCATTTAATCTCCACATCATTATAGTTGTACATTTTGTATCCTAAAATATCAATTTTTTTAGCCTGCATTGATAAAAATATATTACACTAGCTAAAGCCATCCCCCGACCCAAAATTAAATGATATATTAATAATAATAATAATAATAATAATAATAACATGTCCCGACAAGAGTGTTGTACTGCACTGAGAAAAAAAAAATACAAACTTAGAAATGTAAACATAGGAAACGCCCTTTGGGCAAAACTTTAAATGATAAATTGCATGTAGTCATTATGCATCTCCTGAGGCTCCTGTCTTTCAGGCTCACCCACATCACAAAGGATATCTTCCTTTGCAGTTCAGAAAGGGTCTTTGGAACATCTTATCCAGCCTCTGCAGGCATCTGCTATTATGGGTTTTATATTTTCTTTGTGCTATGCGGTGCTGTAAAATATTTTTTTTCTTTTTCTTTTTTCCATGGTCTCTGAACAAATTGCAGTACAAACATTAAAGGTGTAAATGTTAATCCTGCCCAAGCTCTCTCAATCCATGTTCCACATATAATAACTTTATGCCCTTGAAATGAATATAAGTGACGCAGAAAAAGTGCAGCCTTGTGAATTTCATTAATTGTCATTTAAACTTTAGCCATTGTTTACACTGAAAAATACTCACAAAGTACACTGTTATACTGACAACATGGCTAAGCATTGCTTGAAAACAATGACACGAGGACATTGATTTCTAATCACTGACACGTATCATGACATAAATTTTACTACTGAGAGATAAATAGGTAAACCATTATGTTATGCTGCTTATGAGAATTGTTTCTAGAAATGCACTTACTGTTTTGAAAATGTTAGCAATGATTCAAGAAATGTACCAAAGTGGCTGAGCTGACAAAATGGTAATACAGATTGCATTCCAGTGATGAATCAAATAATTTTCACCAATTTTCCAATTCTACAGAGCATTGCTTCTGTTGAAGAGCACATTTACTGCATATTACACAGACTCTTATCATACCAGTTTCCTGCAACAGGCAGCTATTTTCAGAAATAAGCTCCACTTAATGTTCTGCATGCTAGTCAACACATGAAACTGCAGAACCCAAATCTAAAAAGGGAGGAACGTAACTCTAATGGAATTTGCTATGTATCTGCTGTATGTGTACATATGAAAGTCTTTGTAAATATGTTACCATGTCAGAATTTTTAGGGCTGCTTGTTTGCCAGCTCATCTTGGAGTTTGCATTGTGTTTGCCTAAAAACTCAGAAATGTACACTATTTTAGATTAGTATTGAGTTCTTATATACTCCAAGAAAAAAAAAAAAGTTGTAAATCTTTGAGGTTCCTGAAGATTGCCATAATCAACAGCTGCAAAGTGTTCGATAGGAACAAATGTCTGCCCCACGGAGAGCCAGATTTTTCTTTTTCTCAGGGTCACACACAATTTTGGATTAATTTTAGATTAATCACAATTTATGGGGCAGAACATATTTGATTATATTTTAAACCTTTTTCAGAAATTATTTCTTTGTCCAGTAAAAGGAAATTTGGGCCATTAATGATGTAGCTTTCAGAAAATACACAGAAACGAGTGGTACAACAGAAAATATCTAGGTAGTTATAGTTGAAATAGCACAGGGAACTTGTTTCTGACATTACACTTTTCTATTGTTTAACTCAAACCCACTGCCAAAGGTAACTCTGATATGCAAACCATCACAGTTCACACAGTTCATCACTGACAAGACTTTTCTTCAGTTGCACAGCAGCACCCTAGACACCTGAGTTACTGTTTCTTTCTCCACTGGGAAGCTGCATACACCTCTGCTCTTCTGCTGCCTTTTACCAAAGTCTACAAAGACCTTGAAAGCCTTTTAACAAGTGAAAAAAGGCAGAAAGTCTAACGTCAGTTTTTTAAAGTTGAACATGGGAGCCTCGTCAGTTAGCTGGTACCATGCGACTTGTTCAGAGAGAGCAAAGGAGCGTGGGTGACATCTCTCTCTGTCACACTCTTTCACTCTTACTCATTCTCTGTGTCAATATCCCCTCCTCTCTCAATCTATTTCTCCGTCTCTGACTAAACCAGGGTGTGATGACTTTGTGACAGCTCCACAAAAAAGGCCCATTTTGAAGTTAAAATGTGGGGTGCTTGTCGAAGGGGGCTGAGTGGGGGGTCTTTGTGCACATTTGTGTGTGAATTTGTAAACGCATGATGCATGCTAAGAGTGACAGGTGGTGGGCCGAGGGGAGGGGAAGAGGAAGAGAATTTTAAAATGATTTGACTGATGGCTTGATTGCCAAGGCTGATTTAAACTACAAAAGATATAAAAAGCATGTATAATCTAAACTTTCTTTTCTCAAGAACTTTTTTCTTGACTATTTTTGAAGTTGCAGAATTGGTCATTCAGTTAGACAACCCTGAAAAAAAATCTAATAAATGTAGAAAACAACATCACACAATATCCCAAACCTCTCATAAAAGGCAGTGGTGATGATGCTACCACTTGGGGCAGGACATTGTACAGTGAACTTCTTCCAGATGGGAGAAGTTTGATTTGTAAAATGTTAACATTGTGCATCATTCTGTTTTAATCCAAACAATTTCTCCTAATCCTAACCAATTTGTTGTTGTTTTTTTTTGTTTTTTGTTTTTTTTACCTAAACCTAACCAAACAGCAACTGTAAAAGAAATTACTGATTGAAAAAAAGAAAAACAAGACAAAAGAAATAAACCACATCTTACAGGTGGGTTTTCACATGTGAAACAAACTCAAGAATATTGGCTGACACTTACATGTTTGATCTATGTCACCACCATGTCGTTCTCCTCCAGGTGAAACTTTTGTAGGTATTTATACTGCCTCTCTAAAAACTGCTAGTATTCAACATTTGAAATGACATACAGCTCCGGAAAAAATTAAGAGACCACTACAAAATGATCGGTTTCTCTGATTTTGCTATTTACAGGTATATGTTTGAGTAAAATGAACATTTGGATGAAGGTATTTCGTTTTTCATTTTCTGCAAATAAATGCTCTAAATGAAAATATTTGTATTTGGAATTTGGGAGTTATGTTTTCAGTAGTTTATAGAATAAAACAAAAATGTTCATTTTACTCAAAAATATACCTATAAATAGCAAAATCAGAGAAACTGATCATTTTGTAGTGGTCTCTTAATTTTTTCTGGAGCTGTATATTGTCAGTCCATTCTCATTCCCAGGGTATCAAATACTGTTGTTTTGTTGAAACCCTCTGCCTCTCACAGATATGAACAAGGAATCTTTTGGTGTTAGTGTAATGATACACTTACTTTCTTTCAGAGACTATGTACAAAATACATTAATCACATAAAAGGAAAAGATGCTTTGTACCAGATTTAGTTACTAGCTAATTTCCATCTGCAATCCCTGGGCAGGTAAAAAACAATGAAATGTAGTTAAAATTCATCAGCAAAACACACATATACACACTCACATACCCACGTATATACACATACACAAACACACACATAATAACAAAAGATAAACAACACAAGTATCAAAATGTTAAGCACATATAAACAGAATTCTATAAAAGTACTTAAAATCCATTTCTTCACATCACAAGAGAAGATATGGAAATCTGTACAAATTTTCAAATTTTTTGGAAGCATATTCCAGGCTTTAATTGCTTTATATGAGAAGGCTGATTGCGCAAAAGTGGTGTTTCGCTTAGAAACACGGCAGTCCCCCCTTGTGCTGGACCTGGTAGCTCTGCTCATTTCCTCAGTGCAGGGCTGGACAAATCTCCTCAAAGGTGGCGAAGCAACATTATGTATAATCTTATGTACTAACTGTATATCAGAATACAATATTAAATTATTAAATTATCAGAACTTAACATATTATATTTAGTAAGTATATGATAATAATTTTGATATTGATATGATGCTTTCAAGTATGTTTTAGACACATCAACTGTCAATGAATTCCTAACATGTTTAAAATTAGCTATGTTGTATTTCAGTGTATGACACATCTTTTTAATATGCTTTTTAAATGTAAGAGTGGAATCTAAAGTAACCCCTAAATATTTAAACTCATCAACATTTTTTAATTCTTTTCCATCAACATAGATGTTTGGGAGAAAACTGAGATGGGTTTCATCCCCATCACATATGGATTCTTGTAAAGAACCCCAACAATTTTGTTTCAGGGGTTAGTCGCCATCAGTCTTTTCTATTGTTTAGGTTTGAGTACATGTTGGTAATGTAATTTTGATGTGTAGGCTAGTATCCATATTATGACTCTTGTCTCTGCTCCATATGAAAATAGAGCAGAGACAAGTGGGAGACAGGGTTCATCAGTTAGATATGATAAAAGACACAATGCAAAAGGATTGGAGTAAAAACTGGTGTAAGCTGAACGCAATTTAAAACTAACAGTAGGTTATAAAATACATACACAATCATTTTCAATATTAACTTCAAAATTATGTGTTTATTTTTTTAAGAACTCATGCTACAAAGCCGGGACATGGCTGATGGGGATTAGGCACCTTGCTCAAGGGCACTCATCCATCCATCCTTCCATCCAGCTATCCATCCTTCCACACAGCCTGCCAGCCAAAGAGCCAAGGAGTCCTTGAAGCAGCTCGCCAACTAGTCATCTCTCCATCCCTCCATCCATTTTGGCCATAGCTCCAAAAAGTAATTGAACTGCTCATGTAAGCAGCCTAAATGGCAAGCACACACACACTCACACACACACTTCAACACACACACACGCACACACACACTTCAACACACACACACACACACAAATTTGTTCTCTGTTTTGCTCTCTTTCATTGTCTTTCTTTCTTTTAATCTTGCTCTACATATATTTGTGTTTTCCCAGTCAGTCTCTCTGAGCCAACAGTGAGGATCTGTTGTACAGTCTTGGACTGAGAACCTTCCTCTTGTTCCAGTGAGAAAATGTGTTAATGTCCATCTCAATACCAGCATGTTGTTGGTGTGTGTGTGTGTGTGTGTCTATGAGCCTCCGTAATTTTTATGTTGCAGAAACAGATGTAATATCACAGAAAACATCTGTCTCTAGTGTGTTGAAGGAGGAAAAGGATATGCAAAGCCCTGCACTTGGCTAGGTTATCATGTGTGCCAGTGTCTGTGTGTGCTTTTGTACGTATGACTGTTACACAGAGATGAGCCTTAATTACTTCATAAATCTGCTTCCAAAAAGCTAGGTGAACGACTGTCAGTGTACATACGTGTGAGTTCGCAAAGTTACCGCAAGTGTTCAAGAGAGCTTACTGTTTGTCATAGAGTAGATAAAAATTAACAAAACTAAGAAATTTACATGTATTTACCTTAAATTGTTCATGTATTAAAATCACTCAAAAAATTGTATTACTTCTTTATTGTTGATCTAATTAAGGACTATGAAAACAAATGTATTGATTTGGCAGACATATGTGTGTCTATTGCATATTCAGTGATGGAATTTCCAGCAAAATACCAACAACTTGCTTTCTGCTTCTTCATTTACATCACCTGTATGTACTATGCACTATGCACAAAGTCATCACACTGATCAGCAAATTTGAAAAATTGCTTTGTCATGACTTGGACTGTTTGGTCAGTGCACCAATATGGTATTTTTGAAAAATTTAAAACACTGTTACAGTGTGTTATAGTGTATGCTGATAGAAGTTACCTTACCTCACCTCTCCAGAATGTCCTTGTTTATAGCAACATTTGAACATTGTTGTCACATCTTAATCCAAGTATGTTGTTTATGATCAAACTGAAGATGCTATCTGAAGGCTTAAATCTCAAATCAAAACCAGAAATTCTGGCTTCACATACATATGTCTAAACATTTTAGGACATCAATTAGGGCCAGAGACTTCAGATTTAAAGCTGATCCAGTACATTAACAACATTGTGTTTTTTAAATCTATCCCTAAACACAAATCACATGAAACAAAAGTGTTGCGACTCAGAGTCAGTTGCATGTTAAAGCACTTTAAGCTTCAACAAGGCTTTCATTGTGGACATGATGAAGAGGACAAAAGCCTTTGTATGTATACAATGTAGCAATTCTCATATACTGTATGTGAGATAACATTTGATCATTAGTTTTTTGTGCTGGACATTATTCTTGACTGTCTTCTTTCTTTCTTTCTTTCTTTGATACACTATAAAGAGTTGCTATAGATTTAGGCACCAAAACTATGTCATAATGACTTAAATGACTTTAAAGGTGTATCCAGTGTACCACGACTGTCCACAGAATCAGAATGTAAAATGTTGGGATTGAGAAGTTGCTTTAAATCAACATTTTGTGTTTGATTTCTTTTATAATTTGAAATTCTTAGAATTTCTTCTAGATTTGTTTCTAGAAATGCTAAGCAATGGTGGTAACCAAGAAAAATAAATGATTAAAAAATTAATAAAACAATAAACTTTCAATTGGAAGATTTCGATTGGAAGATTTGAAACCTAGACTGACTTACAAAAACACAGTACCCAGAAGAAATAAGAACTCTCTCTGCTTCCCTTAAGAAAGATCATAATCTCTCTTTTCTCCAGTGGAGTTGTTCAGTGCACACAATAACAGGCTGTGGTTGCACAGGGCAACTTGCAAATGTCTTCCACAGTGTTTATGTGTGTGAATTCACAGTATAATGTTTCAAGGAAAAAAGAGCAGTCCTCTACAGAGAAAATGACTCTGTGACACCTCAATCCTCTGCAGAAACAAATTCTTTGAAAGAGCATTTGCAGCTCATGCTCTAAAACTCTTCTTAAAAAGCTAAAGTCATGAAATTCTGTCCGATGTTGAAGCTCTTCTGTTGGTTGATGGCAGTGGCAGTGATCATTTTCTCTTAAAAAATGTTCAATTTTTCTTGTCACCTTTTACAATATATTATCTAGATACAGCGATATAAAAAGTAAATACATCCCCCACCCCACCCCCCCACCTGCCGCCCCCAGAAGAAAAAAACTTGAATCAATACATATATTTATTTTTTTAACCTTTGAACCAATAATATTCCATCCCATACTGTAATTACTACAATTTAAAACATTATGCCACTATGCCAAAGATGCATTTACAGCTCTGTAATTTCTATATGTATGATGTAGTGAGATTTAATGTTTATGCAAATGACTACTAAGGCATGGCTCAGTAGTCATTTTGAACTTGATAATTCCCTTCAGGTGTAACTTCTCATCTCATTTACAGCGACAGATGTGTGACCACTGTGATTAAAACACAGTTTCTTCAGGATGACTTTAGGTCTTGCATTTTGTACTTACTGACTCACCACTGCCCATAACAGAATGCACATCACTTAGGATTTCCCTCAGGGAAAAAAAAAAAGACCTTCTTGCTCAACTGTAAGGTGCAAAGCACTTGGCTTCCTGTGCCTGCACTCCTGCCTAAGGGAGAATGTGTGGCCCTGTGAATTCAGACCTCTTTAAAACCAGCACAATCCTAAAGAAACTAGGCGTGATGGGTTTAGACCTGAGAGGTTCAAGTTGATTTCCCAAACAAACCAAAGTGTTAATCATCTGAGTTTTAACATTAGATTATTTCTTTGACAACTAATTTGATTCACTCAGTCTTTAGCAAATATTTTCGGAAGAAAATAAACAGAAAAAAAATCCGAAAATGTACTGAGAATGAATGTGAGGTAGAGTTCACAGGTAAATAATTTCATGTGGTTGTAGTATTGATGTTAAAATTAACGTCTTTGTGACTAAAGTGGTTAATATGTTATGATTTTTGCATAATCATATCTATCTATCTATCTATCTATATATATGATAGATAGAGATATAGATTAGATTATTTATCTATAGACAGATGTAGCTCCGGACAAAATTAAGAGACCACTCCAAAATTATCAGTTTCTCTGATTTTGCTATTTATAGGTATATGTTTGAGTAAAATGAACATTTTTGTTTTGTTCTATAAACTACTGACAACATAACTCCCAAATTCCAAATACAAATATTTTCATTTAGAGCATTTATTTGCAGAAAATGAAAAATACCAAAAAAAGGTCCAGTGTTTTCAGACCTCAAATAATGCAAAAAAACAAAAAAAAACAAGTTGATATTCATTTTTAAACAACACATTACTGTTTTAACTTAGGAAGTGTTCAGAAATCAATATTTGGTGGAATAACCCTGATTTGCAATCACAGCTTTCATGCGTCTTGGCATGCTCTCCACCAGTCTTTCACATTGCTGTTGGGTGACTTTATGCCATTCCTGGTGCAAGAATTCAAGCAGCTAGCTTTGTTTGATGGCTTGTGACCATCCATCTTCCTCTTGATCACATTCCAGAGGTTTTCAATGGGGTTCAGGTCTGGAGATTGGGCTGGCCATGACAAGGTCTTGATCTGGAGGTGTCAAGGCAGGTTGGACTCATGCGCTGGACTCAGGTTTCCATCTAACCATTAGACGACCAGGTGTTGGACAAAGCTGGAAATTAGACTCATCAGAGAAGATGGCTTTACTCCAGTCCGCTATTATCCAATCCTTGTGGTCTTTTGCAAACTTCAGCCTGGCACTTCGCATGAATCAAGCCACTCAGAGAAACTGATAATTTTGCAGTGGTCTCTTAATTTTTTCCGGAGCTGTATATGTAAAACACAACAGGTGACAGAGTAGATGACAGCAAAAGGATGGAGAGAAATGGAAGGACAAATCTACAGGTGTAGAAAAGGAAAGCAAGGGTGACAAAATGGGAGTTTGACTTGTTGTGGCAGAAAGGAGGGAAAACAGAGCAAAGAAATTAATGAGGCTGTCACAGTTTTGTTGTGATGCCAGCTTGATGTTGGTAGGTGGCAAAAACAAATAACTACAAAAAATAAAATAAATAAATAAATGAATAATTAAAAAAAAACATGCTATTCATGGATTTAGTTTTGAGAAAGTATAATATGCACAAGTGTTGTTATGATTGGGAAATTTTATCATAAACTACAAGTTTTACCCTGCCAGGTTACTGCTTATCAGCCCTATGTGTTTCAGATGGGTTCAGATTTTCATGTGCTGACATCATATGAAAATGGATAGTTATACTATATGCAAAGGTTTGTTTTTTAAATTGCTGAATATGCACTAAGTTCACTAAATCTTAAGACATAAAGTAGAAAATGGGGAATAAAATGTCCAAATGATGAGCCTTTTCTTTTCTGTTTTACGGACATTTGCAAACTACTGTATAAACAATATAAAATAAACCCAGCAAATAAAGGAAAGTATAATCAGTAAGACATGAAACTAGCAATTGAGATTGTAAAAAAGAGCAAAAAAGTAACAATGTGCAATAATACCTAAAGGCAAATATTTTGCTTTGCATCAGTTTTTCACCTGGGACCTGATGTTTAAATAAAGTTTACACAAAAAAAATGTGTACGCCTTTTCCCACACATAAACAGATATTTAAAGAACTTGCTGTGAGAATATGTGGACGTCACTCATACTTCAGCCCATTACTCGCATTTTTTAGAGTGAGGCAAACCTCATATGCTGAAGTGGAAATGACAAATAATTTAACATAAAACAAAACACCCAACAAACAGTGTGTGCAGAACTGAGATCAACAAATAGACGTTTTCTTTTTTCTCCAGTTCTCCAGCAAGTTTTTCATGTCACATTTAGTCAAACTCTGTCTCTTCTTTGCTGTAGTCTTAATTTTCATGTCTAATTTGGTGTAAACAGTGATTTTATATGCAAATTAGGAAATATGGAAGTCCAATCATGGCTAAAGCTGGGTGTGGAAAGCGTGCTTGTGAACGTGCACAGAATTTTGTGATGGCTGAGATTTACAAAAAAAAGGGCCATGCATACCCACGGCTTTACAAATCTGCTGGATAAACGTCTTTTTGCATCATGTGATAAGCTAAAATAAATATTTTGATAATGATTCTTTTTTTTTTGCCTATCTAATAGTGTGAATCACATCTGCTTGCATTAATTTAAAGACCCTAATGACTAAAGTATTGGCAGACATTAAGAAAGTTGGAACAGGAAGGAGCAGTTAAAATTAAGGATCATGTCTTGATACCAGTGAAAGTCAAGCTCACCTGTTAGACGAGTCTTCAGAGTACATCATGTAAGAAGCACAGAGAACATTTTGTACTGCGACTACTATTCGCTGCCATCTATCAGTATAACACACTATTTCGCCATTCGGCTGCCTCTGATGTGTAACTTACTGGCCAAACACTGGAAAGTCTTTGGGGTGTTTACCACACAAAGGACTCATAAATAACTGGCTGATTTTCTGCTACTATGTGGAAGTGTAAAGTAGATCTATGAGGCACATTTTAGTGGTGACAGATCCATTCTTCAGCTAGTATGAAGACCTGTCATTACAGCCACTGTGATACAGGACAACAATACATGTATTGTTATTTTAAAAGCAGATTTTCTGCTGCTGTGTTAACAGGCATCCAAACATTTAAAGGGTATGATGAAATATGAGATAGGTCCAAACTCTAGTTAATTCAATTATCAAAAATTTTATCAATGTGACATTTTAGCACAGTTTTTATATCTAAACAGATTAGCAAGCTTTATATCAGAATTTATATCAGAAACACATAACCCAGGAGTACAAGTAGGATCATGGGCGTTTCCAGGACTTTTTAAATGGGGTGGCACGGGGGGCAAGAACACAGCAGAGGGGGGTCTACAGGAAATCAGAATATTTAAACAGAAATAAAATCAGTGTAGAAAAATGGTGTAGAAAATATGATTTTCAGGCTCATGTGCAGCCCTGTGACCTATTACAGATTTATTACGTGAAAAGTGGTGCTGCACAAGAATTTAAACCTAATCTTGTATTGAATAATTGTTTTGCAAAGTGAAAAAAAAATATTTTAGACTTTTACTTCAGTAAAAGTTATTATCCTACTTAAGTAGTTTAATAGTGAACTGTTTGTATATTCAAAATATATATATAAATATTTAAAGTACCTAAAGTAAATGTATGCATTATGTGGAAAGATGCTTTTGAGAATCATATACATGATTTTATTGGATAATAATTATTGATTTATTAATGTATAAATCTCTTTAATTTGGCAGCTGTTGATGATTTCAATTACTTATATATTGGTGGGAAGCTTGATCTATAATATTGTAATTTATCATCAAAGTAATAACTACAGATTTAAAAAGCTTTGAAAATAAATAGTATTGAGTCCAAAGTACAATAATTGCATCCACAATATACTGGAGTAAAAGCAGAAAGCAGCATAAAATGGAACTACTTCAATGGAGTAAAAGTACTCAGTTACATTCCTACTGGTCCTATCCTCTCCTCTCATGTAAAGGCGTTGGGGATTGTAAGATTAACAGTACTCTAGTCCAATGGCTTTTTTTTGGTGGGGGGGGGGGGCAATCATATTTCAGGGGGGCTGGTGCCACCCTATGCCCCCCTTCTAGACACGCCCCTATCTTGTTCTATCTTGTGAACCAAAGCCTAACTTTATTTATGCAGTATACATTGACATCTCGTTTGTACAGCCAATGTGTCAGACTCAAAGTGACATTCCACAAACCAACATGTGACCAAAAGCGACAGTTTCCTTATTAATTGAATTTTAGCTTTAAACATTTACTCAATAATTTTACATTCCATTAATTGAAAAGTTTTGATATCGGGGGCATGCTGGGAAGTGTATAACTTATGCTTCCTGACCTTGCTCTCTGTGATTTGTGGAAAAAGTGTGCGAACCTCTTGACCTGTTAGCATCAACTATGCAACAATTTTAATTTATTTTATTTAAATTTATTTTTCGGCAAGTGTCTTATAGAGCAGTTTGTCGGCGCAGTGGCATTATAAATATGTTTAGCAAACCAAAGCAAAAAAGTAGTGCTCAAAAGAGGAAGAAGAGAAGAGAGCAAGATGAGTATATCGCCAGAACTTTGGATGTGAGCAGTGTTGTCAATGCCTTCGCTGAGTGCAAGGCCTGAAAGATGAAGTTCTGATGGGTGAGTAGTTTGTGTTTTTGTAAAGGACTGAAACACTGTGCCCACTCATATGCTGAAAATATGCACTCATACTGAAATATGTGTGTGTGTGATATATGTAGAAGCTGGTCCCTTGGAAATGAGTGTCGAATGAGGAATTCTATAAATGAGTGTGCTTGTTTGGTTAATGGGCTTCTCTTGTTTGCTCCATGCTTGAGGTAGCCTAGTTGAAGAAGATGGTGTGACTAAGCTTAAATGAATGAGAGAGCATGTATGCTCGGGTATGACGTGGTGGTAAGGACCCAAAAAAATATCTATGTCGCTATGTCCATATTTTATATGCAGCTTACTTACAAAACTGTCTTCACTGTGATACTGACACAATGCCATCCATTCAGCAATGCATCCATCCATCAAAGCCACAGGGGGGCTGGAGCCTATCCCATCTGTCATAAGGCTAAAGGCAGAATACAGCCTGGACAGGCTGACACAATGCCATGCAATATACAGCAAATCCTACTTAACTATTTCATTTGTTAAAAAACTGGTTACAGTAAACAACTTCCCTAAAAAGAGGATACACAACCCATATACAATGAATCTATGCTGAAACCAAGAAACAAGCAGAAACCTTCTCCATTATTACACATTTTAATGAACAAAATCATGTACGTCACTAAAATGATCTTTCTGTTTTTGTTTTCCTAATACTACATTTGAGAAGTAGTAACTGTAACTAGTAATTATCCTGTTTTTGACAGCTGCTGGTTTCCTTTGATTATTAATATCTGAAAATTAAAGAACCAGCGAGCAGCATATTTGTTTCCTCTCACTATCAAAGCTCCTTTATTCATTTAGGGGTGAGAAGTGAGATGAAAGTATTGTTGACAGAAAACAAACAATGCCTACTTTTGATTGAATTCAACCCTGCTGTATAATCTGATTATAGCTCAATAACATCCCGGTAAATTACACTGAGTAGATTTTCATCTAAGAGCACTGAACAGGTGCACGGAAAACTAAGAGTGTTTGTGTTGATTAAAAAAAAATCATGTCTGTTAACTCGGCCTAATAACAGTCTTGGGTTATAATGCATGAGGAACTGAGGAAGATCTGGACTTCAAAGGTGAATCTGTGGATTTGCTGAGAGGAGCGTGTATTTGTCCATGTTTTATGGTAATATGCTAAATTTAATTTCAGTTAGTTAACGTCAGTAACTGTGTGGTGATTTTATCACATCAGCCTAATAAGTGCTGTTGCTCCTGCCCACCTTTGGAGTTGTTCTTACTATGAATCAATGTCAGGAACCCCAAGTAAGCTACATTGAGCTTTTATATGTAGAAAAAGGCTTTTTATTCAGAATCTATTCTCAAAAGTGCTGGGACCAGTGGCAACCACATGGAGAAAAAAAAGAGAGGAAGATAGACACCGCATTGCAGCACGTTATTTTCTGCCAGGCGGCTGCCCACACACACACACACACACACACACACACACACACACACACACACACACACACACACAACCACTTATTCTCATACTGCTCAGATAGCCAGGCAGCAGCTAAACCTGAAATACTGCCAATAAATCATCTATTGCATATACATTTAACTGTTACTGTGAGCACAATGCTCTATTCATGATCTCCAGAACTGCAAATCTCTCGGAGGCTTACTGCTTCCATCAAAAACTACACCTCCTGTGAAGACTAGTGCTGCTGCTTCACAACACAGCTTGCTGTAAAGCTAAAAGGCAAGTTTCTGCAAGATTGGAGAGAGGTTTTGTGTAAAAACTTGAATGAGGTGAAATCTGACAGATAAATGGGATTTTTCCTCCACAAAGATCTTTAGAAAGTCAGATTTCAAGCTGAATTTTGACTTTTTGTCTGGTTTCAGAGCGATTAATGACTGAAAAAAAATGCAGTCTATTTTATACCTTTAGGCTTTAGTGATTTCAAGGTGGAATAAGACATTCTAATTCAATACACTTACACAATTTCAGCGAATAGCTCCTTACAGTCCACTAAATGTCAGCTTTGGACAAAACACTACTGACAACCGGGTGTGTTCATGCTTGTGAACAAGACAGGGGGAGGGAAGATGGGGGAAAGGACTAAAGCAAGAGGGACGGTAAATCTGGCACATGCTGACAAACATCACAACATAATCACATTGTCAGGAAGGTGAGATGGTGAAGAAACAGCTAAAGAGGAGAAGGTCAGAAGAATCAAAACTGAAAGAAAAGAGCTATGATCAGGCAAGGATGAAGAGCCAGGTTAAAATCGGTAAGGCTTTCAAGTGGTGGAGAGACCTCAGAGTTGAAATGCATGAAGATGGGGTTTGATAGGTGGTGAAAATGAGTTTTTCTGTGTTTCACAGAAAGAGGATATACTGTTGTGGTGAAATACACTCACTGGCCACTTCACTAGGTATACCTGTTCAACTGCTTGTTAACACAGATATCTAATCAGCCAATCACATGACAGCAACTCAATACATTCAGGCACCTACACATGGTCAAGATGACCTGCTGAAGTTCAAAATGAGCATGAGAATGGGGACAAAAGGTGATTTAAGTGACTTTGAACGTGGCATGGCTATTGGTGCCAGACCGGCTGGTCAAAGTGTTTCAGAAACTGCTGATCTACTGGGATTTTCCCATGCAATCATCTCTAGGGTTTTACAGAGAATGGTCTGAAAAAAAAAAAAATCCAGTGAGCAGCAGATCTCTGGGTGAAAATGCCTTGTTGATGTCAGAGTTCAGAGGGGAATGGACAGACTGCTTCGAGCTGATAGGAAGGCATCAGTAAATCAAATAACCACTCATTACAACCAAGGTATGCAGAAGAGCATCTCTGAATGCACAGCATGTTGAACCTTGAAGCAGATGGGCTACAGCAGCAGAAGACAGCACCAGGTGAAACTCCTGTCAGCTAAGAACAGGAAACTGAGGATACAATTCGCACAGGTTCACTAAAATTGAACAACAGAAGATTGGGAAAAACATTGCCTGGTCTGAAGAGTCTCAATTTCTGTTGCAACATTCAGAGGATTCAACCCCTTTTGCCTTCAGACCTAGTGAGGTGTACTCAGTGAAGTGGTTGGTGAGTGTATACACTGTCCCCATTTGAGACAACCAGTGGAATCTAAACATGACTGACTTGTTTGCTAAAGAAAACTTCTTTCAGCTGCTGAATCCCTGTTACAGGGGTTAGCAATATCAACCCCTAATGGATATTTTAATACATTTTGGATATTGATGTACAGTGCTTAAAAAATTTATTAGACCACCTGTCATAAAAACAAGAAAGACCATCCAGCATCACAAAGTGCTTCAATGTAGACTCTTTCCTTTTCAGCGAGTTCCTGATGTTTTACCATTTTGAACAGCAGTGAGGAATTTCAAACTGAATTCACATTTTTATACCCAAATTTGAGGCGGCACACTGGACTTCTCTGAGAAGTCAGAACTTAATCAAGCATAACATTCAACCACTAAAACTAATTTTTCTGTTCAGGAATGCAAGTAAATAACTGTAATTTGGCATCTTAATCAAAAAATAATAACATGCTTTTTTCAGCTTTTTTCTAAAACAGTAAATTTGAAAATTCATGGATAACAACAATAATTATATTATAGTATTAAAATATCATTTTGATTACAGAGTATGTGCATAATGGTGGATTAACCATTACAGAAACATAAAAAGTGATTTTGGTAATTACCAATACTGTTAATTTAGGGCAGCTGTTGCTTAAACCTTACCATTGGGTGGTGGTCTATTAAATTTGTTCAGCACTGTATATTGTGCTGGCTCTGGTAAATCGTAACTCTTCTCTCTATGTTAGCTCTACAAAAGCAACTGTAGCAATGATTTGCTAACACACTACCTAGCTAACATTGATTAAATTACTTGCTGTGTGGTCATTAACGCTGCATCAATATTTATAGCCACTACAACATAAAAACATGTTTGCTAGTACTGTGAAATTATTTTTTACAAATGCTTGATTATTTGCATTGACCAGGCCTGTTGAAGGCGAGCTAGATAATGTTAATTTCATTGTAAGCATAACATCAAACCTACAGTCCTCGCATTAGTCACTGTAATTTTGAATGTTGCTGGAAAAACAAACTCGTCCACTGACTCCGCTTAGTTTTAATTGTATTGTGTTTACGCTGTTGAAGTTATGTGCTTTTTGCTTCAGCAATTTGATTGTGACACATTTCTTTATCTTTGCAGCTAACAGTACTTAGTGTCACTGACTTTGCCACGTGCATCCATGAATTCTGGGGTCCTAGCTTCTGACCACTTTTTGTGCTCAAATATCAATTTAAGAAAGCATACTCCATGTTTAAGTACAGATGTTGCCATTATTTGGATATTCATACTAAACAAAAAAATTTTATACTGACAACAAAGCACAGGGCAATACTGCACAGATTTTCCTGCAGCATTTTTTGGCTTTGCAGAATTTATTTTTAGCCATGGTCAAAGGGAATTCTGACAGTGACGTCAGGAGATTAAACAAACAACAATCAGAGCTGGGGGCAGCTGCAAGATGCACTTGGTGTCAGCAGTTAAGCTGCTGTTATGGCAATTATGACATAACATCACTCCCCTGATGCACTGACTCATAGTTTCAGGGAAAACAGCTTTTATTCTCACAGGTGGAAAAATACATTTTTGACAGAAACATGAAACACTTACCTGTGAGTCTGCATTGAGGACTTTGATCCTCTGGGTGGAGATAAACAGATCAACCTCGGTGAGGGTTTGAGCATCTCCATCTGCACTCTGAAGTAACATACAGACAGAAGAGTTGGTTAAATCATCTCTGTCTGACTTTTACTTTTCCAGATCTTTCTGCCAAGCCTGACTGTTCATTGTAAACACAGCTGTCTGAATGGTGTCTGTTTTAAATGTAGGAAAGACTTTTTTTTAATCTCCAAAATTCATGCATATATAGTTTATTGCCCAGTTAGAAAAATACTTGTTAGATGGACGGGTTGCTGAGTCTAGAGGTGAGGTGGCAAAGGAAGAAAAAGAAAATGTTTGGCAGTGATGTTAGTTTACATCAACTGTCCTGGCACGAGGACGTCGAGCTGGCATGGAAACAAGAAATAGGTTAACACTAAACCCCTACCAGCTGGCTGTTACACCAGTGAGAGTAATGCAGCCTCAGCACACAACAAGCTTGTGCACAGTTCCCTCTAATCACTCTGTGCTGCAGTATAATAAAACTGTATTTGTTTTAGTTTAATTAAAACTGCCTTATGCATTTAAATAAGGCAACTGGGTAAAAGGAATAAAACACACATTGTTAAAATTTATTTCAAGTAATTAATAATAAACATTTTTTGAGACTGTGGCCTGTACCTGTCGCTAGTTTGTCAGTTTTTGTTCATACCCAGCATCAGAAAATGCACAAATACTACTTAACTTACTTTAGGATACAAAATGTGAAAAAAAAAAAATACTATAAGAAAAATAGTACTTGCAAACACAGATTGTGGATGGCATGAAATGTGATTTTGGCCTTGAGGTAGAAGATTATTCTGTTCAATATGCCATGCTTTATTTCCTTGTCTGGTCTTGCTATGTGAGGAAACTATGTCAGCTGGCTCACTGACCTTTTCACACAAATCTGCCAAACCCTTAAAGCTTCAGATTCTTCGGTTCAAAAGAAGACATTTATTTGACTTTTAAACATTAGTAAAGCCACTTATGTCACTTAAATTACTATAGACTTTTGCACCCAGAGTACAAAATACAGAAATCAGTTTTACATCACTGGACCCTATTATGCGTTTCCTTTTTGTGTCATATTTATACTGCAACAATGGCATATAATGTGAAGGAACTCCCTATGAGCCAAAATCTCAGGCTTCAAACTGCTCTAAACACTTCATTTCAGACAGTTCACTTACACTCGTGGATCTGTATGAAGTCAAAGGGGACACCCATGATATAGTCATCTCAGGTACACAGCTTTGGCTGTGAGCACAGCAGCCCCACCCACCTGCTGTTCAAACCTCCTGTTTGAGAAGGGCAGCCAATCAGCAAAAAGTTAGGGTGAGCGGATGGTCCTAAAGGGATAGAGCTAAAAAGTCTTGTTTCAGACAGATGATAACTGAGGGAATTAATAAGGATTATTTTGAACAGTGCATCTTGCCAAGCTCCTCTAGTAGAGTCCAAGAATAAAAATATGAAGCTGGAAATAGGTCTCCTTTAATAGAAATGAATGTGAATAAGATGTTATACCATTTGGTTTCAGTGGTTGCGCAGTCTAATGCATTGCAACTCTGTTTCTCAAAAAAACAAAAACTAAAACCTAAAAGAATCTTTCTTTCCCTACAACAGTAAATGTTTAATATCTTCTACAGACACGTAAGCCTTATATTCTATACATCTGTATATAATTTAATCATAAAAGTGAGCTGTTTCGCATTTTTCTGATACAGCGTAATGTTCACTTGATTTAAACAAATCATAAATTTTACATCAGAAATTGGCAAAAGGGTCGCATAATGAATCATAGTATGAGACGTACAACACATGTAAAAATGCATTAAAAATAACCCTCTGAGATCTAAGTACCCTAGCTAATTTAACTCTAACCCTATGTTTGGAGAATTTAAAAAAATGACTGTTTTTAGAAAAAAAATTAGCTTCTAATGTGTGTGAGTAGGATGTTTAGGGATATATTTACATCACATTTATTTCAGTTCTTTCTATTTTCAGTATAAATGGTGCCTTAAAACATTTAATAGTGTGTTTAAATCTCCCATTTTGGTTTTATAAGTATTGAGACGTATTAAAAGGAACGCAGTTATAAAAAAATTCTACTTCCTTTGGGCTTTAAGTGTGCACATTAAACAAAACGTGTTTGCCTTCGGTTTGGAAAACCTGACAAAGATTTTCTGAACTCAATGCATGAACGTTCATGTTTTAAGAAACAAATGGAAGAGAATACACAGACAGGCAAATATGAAGTGAAAAATAAAAGGTGAGCGTGGAAGCAAAGTGGCCAAAGGGTCTTCTTTTTGTTCATTTATTACACACCGCCTTTTTCTTGATTTTGGCAGCCTTCTGTACCCTCTGGCAGGCAGGCAGGCAGGCAGGCAGGCAGGCAGGCGTTGGGACAGGACAAGGTCAGCAGATACAGGAGCACAAAAAACAGGAGGAAGAGGAGGAGGAAATAAAGAAGGTAAATAAAAGAAGGTAAGACAGTAAAGCCCCAAACCAAACGGCAGGTGTGCCATCGCTGTTCTCACAAACAGGGAGAGTGACACAGAGAGAAAGGAAGTGTGTGTAATGTATATTCATGTGTGTGTTTGTTGAGAAAGCGTTTTGCACAGCCATATTGGTTATCACAACGGCAATTACAGAGTAATAATTGCTTTTTTTTTTTTTTTTTTTTTTTTTTTTTATCAAATGCAT
>VUQI01031926.1:28565-50103 GCA_015106735.1 Paratilapia polleni | reverse complement strand
CCTGATCCAGCCCTAACTATAAGCTCTATCAAAAAGGAATGTTTTAAGCCTAATCTTAAAAGTAGAGAGGGTGTCTGTCTCCCGAATCCAAACTGGGAGCTGGTTCCATAGGAGAGGGGCCTGAAAGCTGAAGGCTCTGCCTCCCATTCTACTTTTAAATACCCTGGGAACCACAAGTAAGCCTGCAGTCTGAGAGCGAAGTGCTCTATTGGGATAGTATGGTACTATGAGGTCTTTAAGATATGATGGGGCCTGATTTTGTAAGACTTTGTATGTGAGGAGAAGGATTTTAAATTCAATTCTGGATTTAACTGGTAGCCAATGAAGAGAAGCTAATATGGGAGAAATATGGTCTCTCTTTCTAGTCCCTGTCAGTACTCTCGCTGCAGCATTCTGGATTAACTGAAGGCTTTTCAGGGAGCTTTTAGAACAACCTGATAATAATGAATTACAATATGTTCTTGTGACTATGGACTTTTTCTGTGTCTCTGACCCTTAAATCTAAACTACATTTGATCCCTTGTCCTCATCTCATGCATCCTATTGCATGTACGAGTAGACTGTGTTCTGAGAGGCCTTCCCTTGGAACAGCCTGCAGTCTCCCTGAATCTCCACCTTATTAGTTGCTTTTTGTCCCACTGACTGACCTCTGATCACAAGACCAAAATCCACCACTTTCTGCAAACCCTTGTGATGTGCTTCTTTTCTCTCTGCATTTAATTATACCTTTGTAATTGTGTTATCTTCTGCTCTTACCTGCTCATGCCCATTGTTTTTGAAAACTTGTTAAATATGTTTGACAGGGTGGCTCTGTGAGTGAATCCTGTCATAGGGATCCAGTAGGGTTTACTTTAGTTTTATGTGTTAATTGGCTGGTAATCAGTGTCAACTCATGGAGAGTTGACACTCTCCATGAGCCTCCATTAGCCTGAGACTTTAGTTGCAATGTTTATTGTTCTGTGTTGTCTGCAGTAACATCATATCATAATGTGACAGCAGATTTTGCGTGTCAAAGTGTCCTCCAGCAAGACACTGAACTTGGACCTGCTGATTTAGGCCAGATACCAAAGATGCTGGGACTCAAAATAAATTGATTTAAAAGAAAATGATTTCATTGTGGAAGTCAGGGATCATCTATCTTGTTTTTGTTTCTGTCACTGGCTGCTCTGTGCGCTTAATGACTCATAACCTCAAGACTGTTGTGGTCCTTGCTCTGTGTTGATGGCTCAGAGAGGTTCACTGGGTTATAGGCCTGTGTCAGCTGGCAGAGCTGTGTATAAAGACGGATTCAGAGGATTCCAACTCTAATAGATAGTTCCCATGGACCCAAACATCCAACCAGCCCACATAACTGCCAAGCTGACCTTCCACATAATTGAGAAGCTGGATAACTGATCAGGGGCTTGTGCAGCAGGGCTTTAATTTGTTAAATTGCTCCTCAGTGTGCTGCTGGTTTGGATCAAAGTTCCAGGAACCATGATGAGGCTGTAGATTGTTGGATAGCAACCCTAAACCAGGGCTTTCCTGCTCTGCTCTCCTTACACTTAGCCAGATGAATTTTCATTCTCTGAGACCAAAAGCTGTAACCAGGGAAGAGAATGTGTGCACTGGGGTCTGCATCTGTCGCTGTTCCAACTAATATATGAAAATTAGAGCAATTTTAAAGCAAGGCAAACATCTGTCAGTAAAATGAATCATTTCATTGGTTTCTAGTTTGTCTAGAAGCTTTTGACCCAAAAATGACAACTTACGTTAAAAGAAATAGGACCAGAGACAAATAACAGAGCTTTACTTTTTAAGTGATGCTAATATGTGGTTATATTTTGAAATGCTCATTGGTGACTGAGATCTTAACCAATATCAAACTGAAAATGAACAGATACAGGTCCATCTGACAGGAAACTCTGTAATCACGAGCCTACTTTACTCTAAATCTAAAAGAGCTATGTCAAGACTACTTGACTGACAGGTATGTTCTTGAAGTGCAGTATAGAAACATCATTTTTCACCAAAGATATCACTAAAGGAAAACACAAATCTCATAGATTGCCACTTCACTCCCTTAGGCAGTCAGTTTGACGCCCTCACTCTGAACACTACAAACCCTTAAAGTTTCTGTTGGAATGTAGTTTTTTGACTCCACTGTAGCAGCAGGAATCAGCAGCAGAAGAGCAGAGGGATGTGATCACTAGTGATTGATGTTGACTCTGGGATTGATTGATTGATGTTTTTTTTTTTTTGCTGTTGCAGGTTTTGGATCCGGAGTTGGAATTTGCTGATCATGCCTTCCCCCCACAGTCCACACAACCCTCTGCGCTCAAAATCCAGGCAAGAAATAAACTCTTGAAATAATATAAAAATGCATAATAACGTGTTAATGTTGGTGGGATTTGTATGCATTAATTATACAACAACAGCAGTGCGATGACAGCAAATGGGGGAGGTCTTATGTGCAAATAGGTTTTGTGTTTTACTTTTGTTTGCATGAAAGAGGTGGTAGAGGTCAGAAAATTAAGCGGAACATATTGGAAATTGTGAGACAGCAGGTCCAGTCTTCTTGAAGCTTTCCAGACTCTTTCAGTTTTTGTGTGTGTGTTGTTTCTTTAACTGGACTGTTGCATGTGTTTCAGGACAAGGAGATCCGAGCAGTCTTTCTGTGGCTGTTCGCTCGGCTCTTCCAGGGCTATCGCTGGTGTTTACATATCATCCGCATTCACCCAGAACCTGTGATCCGCTTCCATAAGGTACAGGAATGTACTGTGAATAATGCAGCGAGCATAGCAGACCAGTTTTAATGAATGAGAGTGCATAAGGGAAAAGGAAAGAAACAGTCGTGATTAGCACTAATGTGTTTCCACAGGCTGCCTTCCTGGGCCAGAGGGCACTCACAGAGGACGACTTCCTCATGAAAGTGCTGGACGGCATGGCGTTTGCAGGCTTCGTGTCAGAGAGGGGTCCCCCCTACAGAGCCACCGACCTGTTTGATGACGTGAGTCTTTCAGCACAAAATCCACCAGTTCACTCTTGTTTGTGCGACTTATCAGTTAAAGGAAGGGGGGCACAGTGGTTAAGGACAGCTACAGTCAGGATGGAAAAACATGTTATGCTGACATGTCAGCACATGAGCCACTTTCTTACCAGACAAAACACAATTTCAGTTGGTAGGAGGGGTTAAAAATTGAGAGTAGCCGCTCATCACACTGACCCGCATATGTGAACAATGAAAAAAGTGTATTGGCATGTGGTGAGTTAGTTGTCGTTATTTACTTCTGCTAAAATGGGGAAAAAAAGTATAAAGTCGTGTCCAGTTTTGACATCTGTGTGGAGACAGGTATAGTCTGCAGGTAGATTTTAAAGGTGCCCTACTGACTTTTTCTGTTAATAACGATTTGTTTACTCTCGCAAAGACACGCTTTTAGTGTAATCTTTACATTTTTCTTTCCTCATGAAGTGTTTGTAAAAACAGTTTGAAGCTGCATTCTTAAACTCCAAAATGTTTGTCAAACATGTTAGTTATGTTAGTTATATGTTTGGGTCAAACAAAGATTTTTGGCTGTAGGTCAAACTAAGATTTTCTTTGTTCTGTGGAAAATTTTAGAAGCATTTTTCACTATTTACTCTCATTGTATAGACAAAATAAGAGAAAAAAATAGCAAAACATTTGACAGATCAGTCAGTATTAGAAATAATTGGAAATTGCAGTCCTCATCATGTGACCTGTGTGGACAGACTCTGGGCCTGCTTATGAAAACAACACCTTATTGCACCACTAAAGGTAAAAAACTACACAGGATGCCTTTAGATAATTAAATAAATTTGATTTGAATTTGTGAACAATCAAAATGTAAGTTTTTAAATATGAAAATGCAGTGAGGTCATATTAGGAAGAGTGATCTGTGTCGGCTGTGATTACTTTATTTTCATTGTGTTGCACTGCTTTGCTACAACCATGCAGTTGTTTAAGCATGCTGTTTCCACTGTTCATTGAAATAATGAGCTGTCACCCCAAAGTACCCATGAGTCCAGTAGTGTTCAGTAGTCAACAGTAATTCTTAGTCTTACTCTTTCCTTCTCCGTTGCATACAGCTTTTGCAGTCAAAGCTGTTTTCGCACATGAAATGCAGCCCTGAAATATTTTAGACATTATCCAACAGATATGCATTTGAGAACATAAATGCCCCATGCAGTCAGATCAGGCATTAAACAGTCAACCAGGCTGACCCTGCCAGCTCCCTAGTGCTGTCTGAGATGTCCAAATGTGCCCTATTGTGTGTGAGAGAGGGCATCTTGGGACAATTTCCTGACATGATTCTCCTGACTGGAGTTCAAACGTGAAAACGGGTCTAGAAATACCTGAGACTCCTGAGGGCAGCTCATAATTTGGGGTGGCTGTGGTTCAGCGAGTCGTCTACTAATCGGAAGGTCAGTGGTTCGATCCCTGGCTCCCCTAATCTGCATGCCAAAGTATCCTTGGGCAAGATACTGAACCCCACGTTGCCCCCGATGCATTCATCGGAGTGTGAGTGTGTGTGAATGTTAGTAAGCACTTAAGTGTAGATAAAAGTGCTGTATGAATGTATGTGTGACTGGGTGAATGTGGCATGTAGTTAAAGCACTTTGAGTACACAGAAACTGAGTAGAAAAGCACTATATAAGTACCAGTCCATTTACCATTTACCATAATTGGAGTCTGTGGATGTGATACTAGTTATGTCACACAGACCTTTGTCCTTCATTATTAATCGCCCTGAGTGCTGTGGCTATCATTTTAGAAATTACCAGGGTTAATTTGTTGGTCTGTGCCATATTTCCAGGGCATGCTCTGTTGGCCTTGTAGAATTTTATTGCAAAAAAACATTATGGTGCAAAACAACCACCAACTGGATTTGAGTGTGGACTGCAAATGTGACTAAATATTCACCATTTCTAAGAACAGCTGAAAACCTGGTTAAATGCACTAATTATTTAAAAGTGCATTTAGTGGTATAGGATGAAAGTTTTATTATTGCATTAAATTTAACTTAAGGTTATTGAACATACTGTGGCGCAGATATGGAAGGAAGCTGCTTGAATCTGACATAACCTTTGTCCTGTTTCTACAGCTGGTAGCAAACCAGGTGGAGCGGATAAGACAAGAGGAGGCCTGTCCACATAAAGTCATGAACCACGTCAAGGAGCTGGCGGAGCAGCTCTTCAAAAATGTATGTTCAGTCATGAATTAAACCACAAATGGCATTTCTCAGGTTTTCTGGTAGTCACTGATGTTTCCTCTTCCTTTTCTTATGTTCTTCCCTCTCCATCACTTTTCTTTCTCTCCCTCCAGGAGAATCCATACCCCGCTGTGGCCATGCACAAAGTCCAGCGACCATCAGAAAACAGCCAGAACAATGCACAGAATCAGGTGCCTTTCCCCATGCTGGACGATGTAGCGGTGCAGCTCTTCATCGATCACGCTGCTGCCAAGCTCAAGACTGCACCTCCTGTGGTCAAGGCAGAGCTCAAGAGCATGGTGCCATCTGGGCCCCCACTGGGTGAGCTGAGGAAGGGTTTGATAGCAGTCAGCAGCTACTCCTGTTCTTGGCAGGTTTTATATTCAAAAATTGTCACGATAGACATGACCACAGTTGGAAAGACAGTGTGCAAAGTGATATTAACTGAAACATACTGTCAGTCTGGAAATTATTCAGTAAAATAAGTAGTTTGACAGAAGGTGGCAAACACCTGGTAAAAGTTTCTTCTAAGGCTGCAGCCGTTTCATTTGATTGCTGAGTTGGTACAAACATGTAACACTAAGTTCAGCCTTTCTACTTGCACCTTAAGTTTACTGTGTGAACTTTAGACAGACTGTCTCACAGTGTGTGTTTAATAGGGGTTAATTTCAGTGCTGCGGTGGTGAATTAGCATCTGATGCCCTTTCTGTCTCCACAGGTGACATTGTGGACAGGAACGGCAACGTGATGGCTAACAGCGCTCGCAGGCTGGAGGTGGTCAGGAACTGCATCACATACATCTTTGAGAACAAGATGCTGGAGGCCAAGAAGGTAAAGACACATCTGTCTTCATGACCAAGTTCATGGCGAGTTTAGGAGAATTTCCTATCTTTATATTAACATACAAAAAACTTTGTCCTTAAAGTTCAGTCCAGTTCATTTCTGCTCTCTGTACAATGCAAGCTGTTTTTGTGTGTTGACTATGGTTGTTTTTCACCTCTTCTATCCAGCTGATGCCAGCTGTTCTGCGGGCATTGAAGGGTCGGACAGCTCGGGTTTGTTTGACCCAGGAGCTAAATCAACATGTCCTACAGAACCGAGCTGTGCTGGACGACCAGCAGTTTGACTACATTGTCCGCATGTTGAATTGCACCTTACAGGTGAGCTGCACACACTAAGATACGTCGCCATTTCAGAGCCAACACTCTTTCAGGAGAATTCCACCATGAGGAATCTGGCCTGAAAACAGTTTTATGTTTCTGTAGCTTTTTGAAGTCTGAGAAAAGAATTCTATCATCAGTTATTATAACAAATTTTTAACACAAAGCCTCTAGAGGCATGGCATTTGAAAGATGTGGGCATTGAACAAAACATGCCACTTGCATTATGGGAAGTGTAGAATTCAGTATTTTGGGAGCCTGACCTATACTGAAACTAAAGTCAGGCTCTCTACTTTTCATTTTTTAACCATTCTGTAGAATGTTTTTCAATTTTGTGAAAGTGACATTCAAGCTCAGCTTTGACCTTATTGGCAGCACTCCGTTTCCCCCCTCAGTGTTTCCAAGCTGAGTTACTGTTGCCACAGTTTTCAGACCTTTCAGTTTTCGTCAGATACTCACAATTACCAACAGCACAACACATCAGTCTGGCTGCTGCTCAAAAACCTGTACGAGTTCCAATTTGATCTATAAATTCAAGTCTATACTCAGTGCTTTGATAAAGGCAGAGTAAACAGTGTGTTAAGAACTAGGATTTCTTACATACTGAGTAGAAAAAAATGCCAACTGAACATTGCTTTTGAATTCTCCATTTCCATCTCTCTCCATTTACTTTGGATTTCTGTCACTCTCCCTCTTAGCTTTCATTGCCTCCTCTTCTGACAACAGGGCTCTTTTTTTTCCTGTGTAAAATTGTTTCACCATTCTCTGTTTCAGCTCCTGTGGAGCACAGTCGTCTTCCTGTTTTAGATGTGCAATTGCAGACTCGCTTTCTTTCTGCAGGAGATAAGGCCTTCAAATCTTCAGAAGATATTAATGACAGAATTACATAGTAAAAGCAAGGCTTATAAGGGGCCAATCTAAACATCCCATAGCCTTTTATTCTATAGCCATTGTACTGTGCACTCAGCGTTAACTTGAAAGTGACAAATTAAAGCCAAAAACCTACAGATGTCTTCTCTTTTTTTTTTTTTTTAACAACATTTATCATATAAAGAAGGTATAGACAGACTGTGGTATAGACTAAATCTATAGGTATAGACTGGTATAGAAGGTATAGACTGTGGGACCTGTGTAAATACAGTTATGTAGGACAAATCTGAAGTAAGCCTCAGATACTTCTCTGTGCTTTGGATACAGGTCTTTATTTGTGCTTTGCAGCTTTGTCATTCATGGCTCTTTTGTTTCTGTTCAGGACTGTTCACATATGGATGAACATGGTATTGCAGCTGCCCTCCTTCCCCTCGTCACAGCCTTTTGCAGAGTAAGTTCAGCATTCCTGAAGTCACTCCACATTTCACAAATTGTCAAACTGTCAGTGGGAGCTGTTTGAGGTGTTACAGATGGGACGTCTTTGTGTTGTTTTAGTGCACTTAAGTGACTCATCCTTCATTAAAATCTCTCTGTCTTTGTCTGACAGAAACTGGGCGCAGGCATCACTCAGTTCGCCTACAGCTGTGTACAGGAGCACATGGTGTGGACCAACATGCAGTTCTGGGAGGCCATGTTCTACAGTGACGTCCAGAACCACATCCGGCATCTGTACTTGGATATCGAGGACGGAGAGCAGCACAACTCGGTGAGCACCCACTGTGTTACCAGAGTGAATAAAGAAATGAGAAGGAATAATCTTACACATTGTAAAAAGTTCACTGTCTGGTGAATTTCTGATGGGCTAATGAATGAGACTCCTGATCTTCTGAGCAGACTGCCACATTTATCCTGAAGTCATTCTTTATTAACAAGCTTCCTTTGATTTGTTCTCAGGAGCAGCACGACGGCTCGGGCAACAGAAGGGAAATCAGCGCCCTGGAGCTGGCGTCGGAGCAGAGCCGGCTGTGGCCGACGCTCAGCAAGGAAATGCAGATGGAGCGCGTGCAGAAGGAGGAGAGCACCGTGTTCAGCCAGGCCATCCACTACGCCAACAGGATGAGCTACCTGCTGCTGCCCCTGGACACCAGCAAGAACCGCCTGCTGCGGAGCTCCGGTCTCGGAGACGTGGAGAGCGTCAGCAACAGCTACGTCACCAACAGGTAGGATTACCTGTCTGCCCACAGAGGGTCATATGAGGACCACACTTAGAATAAAACTGATGTTGTTTTTTCAACTATAGCAGAAAGAACTTTTAGATACCTTAAAAAAATTGTCTTCACACAATGCCACTGAAAATTTATTTTATTTAATTTATTCATTTATTTATTTATTTGGGATATTTACATCTAAAATAATTGGTTGGTTAATGGATAAAATGTTATGTTTTTTCTTTGAATGTACATTTTTGTAGTTTTATTGTAAAATTATTTCATTGTTTTTTATCAGAAACATTTGTTTTAAAACACTGATTTTTAGTTCAAAATCTCTTTATGTTTATTAAGGCAGATTTTTATTGTGAAATCCCACAGTCTGTGTGTAAAGCACAAAAACATATGTTACCAAGGACACCTGTCCTGATGACTGGAGATTGTAGTTAACCTCCTTTCTATCTGGAAAATTCTATCATTTCTTCCTGTAGTCATTGAAAGGGGAATTTTATTTTGAGCGGTTGTTACACATAACACATCCACATTGCCTTTGTTCAGAGGACGGGTACACATGCAACATAAATCCCCACTCAGTATTTGAGCTAGGAATGTTGAAGTCACAGTAAAATGATATTTCTCTAGAGCTAAGAAAGAGGAGGAAGTTAAGTTATTGTTTCAGCCAAATGAAACAATAACTTTGGCACCGTTGTGTTGTTGGTCAAGTCAAATCAAATTTATTTGTATAGCACTATCCAGACACAAGGTGTTTCGTTGTGCCTTACAGTGGGGTAGAAAGTTAAGATCAGAGGCTGCTTTGTTCTGTGCTCTAGGAGTTTTCTGAAGGTGGCTGTTTTATTAGAAACATAAACGTTCAAAGCAAGCATGTTTTCTGTGTTTCAGTATTGCAGGCAGCATGGCGGAGAGCTACGACACCGAGAGCGGCTTTGAAGACGCAGAAAGCTCAGATGTGGCCAACTCTGTGGTGCGCTTCATCAACCGCTTCGTCGATAAAGTGTGCAATGAGAGCGGCGTGACCAACGAGCACCTTAAAGCTCTCCACGCCATGATACCAGGTATGGAAGAACCAAGCAGTGAAACACTAAACGTCATGGAAAAATGTACCTGCTTCAGTCTGTATACCCTGCACTTGTCTCTTTGCAGATATCGTTCAGATGCACATCGAGACGTTGGACGCAGTCCACAGGGAGAGTAAGAGACTGCCTCCGATCCAAAAGGTAACCAATTCCTATTTTTACGTCCCACTGGATAAAGGCCATGCAGAACCCCAACCAGCCCCGCCCACTCCCCTCTCCACCCATCCCTACAGCTCAGGCTCACAGTGTCACGGCAGGTATGTCTGTCAGCCGGAGACAGAACCGTGTGACTCACAGCATGCCTGAGCAGTGCATGCGGAGTGAATGCTCTCCCTTGTTGTGCAGTTTGCTCTCTGAGGCTGGTGGAGCTCAGCCTGGCTGCTGCAGCTCCCAGAGGTCCTTCAGAGCCGAGTGCCTTCGATCTGAAGGGTGCTGTTAGTTATGGGCGGCTGAGGATGGTGGCTTTGCGTGAGCTTGATGTGAAGAGGGTCTTCTCCATCTTTACCCTACTGCTGCTCTCACAACATGCAGGATCAGTTCAACTACTGGACCTGTAAACTGATGGCATCCCAGCAGTTTAAAGAACACTCTGTCTCAACTATGTGACTGCAGCTGGAATGGGGTCATATGTGGCTTTAGGTGTTGTGTAACAGATTATGAAACACATTACCAAAGTTGTAATTAATTTCTTTTCAGAGGTGGAGTTCTTTAGAAAGCTCCCCAGGCCTCATTTGGGAACAGGAAGTGATGTAAGGGTCCAGAGGAAAAAGCCAGCTTCATATTTCTTTTTGGTCCTTTTTAGTGCAGCTCAACAGTCCGCCCACTGAGAAAATGAGAGGCCTGTAATCAAGGTTTGCACTCAGGGACTGCTCAAAACACTAGATGCCTTGTATTTTTTTTAAGAAATCTTAAATGACCATCGCAACGTATAAACACGGCCAAGTGAACATTATTATGTTTCTGCTTGTATATGTATCTTCTTGCTTGTAACATCATCTCTGCCAAGATCCCACCGATCCAGCTCAGCTGATGTGTGTGTTATGCAACAATATTACAATAATTTCAACATGAGTCTCTCATTCTCTTCTAGAGTCTAACTCCTTAAAAAGTGCAGGGCGCCCAGCCAGTAACATCAGCATGGTTGTTAAAGCATGAGGTGGTTGCAGTGATTGTTTAAAATAGTGTTGTCCTGATCGCACACACAGTTATGTTTTACTGCTAAGATGACTACGATGTTTTCATATAGATGGAATTTGATGTTCATCTTAGAGGCACAAAAACTGCATTTATTTGCATTTAAATAATTGTCTGGTGACCTTTTTTGCAGCACAGTGAGGATCATTTTAGTGTTTTCACTCTTCAGTCACATTGCATGTAGGACCCAAAATCATTCACTAGGAGTTTCAGAACAGTTGCTTCCAAGCCAGATCCAGGTGTACCGATGAGAGTGGCGTTACCTTTTACTGTTTTATTCGCATTTTTTGTAAACTGGGCCTATATAGTAAGAAAAAAGAACTTGATCTTCTCTCTTCTGTTGCTCTTGTCTCTTTCTTTCAGCCCAAGCTGCTGAGGCCAACTCTGTTGCCTGGTGAGGAGCTGGTGATGGACGGCATGCGTGTCCACCTGATCCCCGATGGACGCGAGGAGGCCACAGGGCTGATGGGAGGTCCGCCTCTACTGCCCGCTGAGGGCGCCATCTTCCTTACCACATACCGCCTCATCTTCAAGGGCACGCCTACCGATCCACTAGGTAAGTGGCTATACTGTGGAATTTTGGCTTTCTTGGCTTTGTTGCTTTGTTCTCTGTCTGGTGACCTTGCTGCTGTCTGTATGTTGTCCTCCTGCAGTTGGTGAGCAGACAGTGACTCGCTCTTTCCCCATCGCCTCTCTGACCAAGGAGAAGAGGATCTCAGTTTCATTAACGATGGACCAGTTTGTCCAGGAGGGGCTCCAGCTGCGATCCTGCACCTTCCAGGTACCCTTCTCTATATCACGCACAAGTCAACTCTCAGTCAAATGTAAAAGCTGTAACTCTGATATGACATCATGTCCCGTCTCACTGCCTCTCTGTAGCTTATGAAGATTGCTTTTGATGAGGAGGTTGCCTCTGATCTGGCCGAGGTTTTCAGGAAGCATTTGCACAAGCTGCGTTACCCTCAGCACGTCCAGGGCACCTTCGCCTTCACTGTGGGTCAGTGCGGCAAGATGGTGGTGGAGCACAAGACAAAGGACAAGAACCAGTCGCTCAAGTAAGGAACCGTCATTGTAGAAGGAATAAGTCTGATAGTGCACCAGCTGTTTCTATGTGAGCAAAAAAGAAAAAAACTTTAGTCCAAGGAACCGTCCATTTGTCACAGCAAGCACTATGACAGGCTGTTAAATCACCTCTAACCACTGACCCCGTCACTTCCTGTGGGTCAGTCAACAAGTTACACAGCTAATGCTTCACATCAGTAACATCTGCCCGATTTATGCTCCCCCAGCTGCTGCACTTTGCTCACCCGAGGCATTCAGTTACACCTCGAGCTCAAGAGTGTTCGCCACAGATGTAGGTCTAACAAAGGATGTGCAGTTACAGTGTTTGTATAGTGAGTTTTCTTCAAACTGAGCTTTAGTGGAGTGTCATAGGAGCGAGGAGACAAAGAAGGAACCAACTGTTGCAACAAATAGAAAGTTTGCATTGTTGTGGCCTGACCATAGACTGTATATAAAAGATGGATATAGCCACCGTAACTTGACCTCTTGGTTTTGGACTCACATTTTGGCCACCGCCTATTGGTTCTTTGGAGCCAAAAGTTACCATATATGGACAAAAGTGTGAAGTGCTTATTTAAAAACTGAAACTAGCATGTAGCAATAAAAGTGCAACACACACACACACACATATGTGTGTGTTATGGGGCGGCTGTGGCTCAGGAGGTAGAGCGAGTCGCCTACTAATCGGAAGGTCAGTGGTTCGATTCCTGGCTCCCCTAGTCTGCATGCCGAAGTATCCTTGGGCAAGATACTGAACCCCACATTGCTCCCGATGCGTTCATCGGAGTGTGAGTGTCTGTGTGAATGTTAGGAAGCACTTAAGTATAGATAAAAAAGTGCTGTATGAATGTATGTGTGACTGGGTGAATGTGGCCTGTAGTTAAAGCGCTTTGAGTACACAGAGAATCTGAGTAGAAAAGCGCTATATAAGTACCAGTCCATTTACCATTTACCATTTACATATTCTGTAATTAGTGCTAAGTAACAGACTAATGAAATAATAGAATTTCGCTCTGCAAAAGTGTACAGGGGTAGAAGTGGTGTCAGTCTTCACATGTGCTAGAAAGCTAATAAGCCATTACCCAAAACTCCAGTTAACTGACGGTCTGTTTCCACTGAAAGTGAATACCTTAGAGTAAAAAAAGTACATGTGGGGCAGCCCTTCACCTCTGCACCAAACTCAAGCTACTCAAGCTGCCTGATTTAGTGCCAGTCCTGCTAACAAAGCCTGGTTTTCCTGTAATCTGTGCACAGAAATGAAAGTGTTCCTGCAGGAGTGGCTTTCATTCCAAAGCACCGTATGTTATGTGAGTCATGTTTGAGCCTGTGCTGTCACCTCCATCTTGATGCAGTTTATCAAGCATTGAGAGTGAAAGCATGAGATAGTGAGTGCAAAGCAGCTTTTACTTCCCCACTAGATTTCATCTTCCTTCTCACTGCTCCTGCTCAGCTGGAGCTGCTGCAGGAGTGCTTCTTGGAGCAGTGTGTGAAGGTTATGATTGTGATTAATTTAGAAACCTTTGCTGTAATCTTCCTCAACACTTTCCTTGTTGTTTTGTCATTTGAGTCAACTTTAGTGATGCGATACTGTCTCTGATGTTAGTTTGCAGGTAAATGCACTGCTCCAGCCAGAGTTACACTTCAGCTAACAAGTACTTTGTAGCGTCCTCTCTGCCCTTTTCATTTGTCTTCTCCTTATTTAAAGTCTCAGCAACCAACTTTCAGACCCCTCCTCTCTCCCGAGCCCACACACACACAGACACACACCTCGTTCTTTTGTGGAGAATGAAAGCAGCATGAGAGAAGGCTTTTGAATAATTCATCAGTGGAAAAATGTGGCAGCTGTTTTATCGGCCCTGTTGTTTCCATCTCTGCACTGTGTGAATATGTGTGTGCTAAAAACCCTCCATTCAGCCATATTAATTCTGTCTCCGGCCCTGTGGCCCCTAAATCACCAGCAACACACCAGCGAGTTCATGGCTGTCGATTATGCACTGAGACGAACAGTGAGGCAAATCAGCTCATTGTCAGCTGAAGCTTCACATCTAAATGCACGCTTGTGCTCTAAGAGAGTCAACAGGAAGTGACTGTGAATGGGACATGCTGATGAATTAGCACTATGGCTTATGTTAAAGATGTTTCACTTTTTGTTTTTCTCCTCATTGTTTGTTTCAGGACACTTTCCAAAAACCTGATGAAGAGCGCCAAGAGGACCATCGGCCGGCAGTATGTGACCAGAAAGAAGTATTCTCCACCCACCTGGGAGAACAGGAGCAGCTTCCAGTCAGAGCTGGATGAGGATGAAATCTCAGGTAGTCTACATGATATGTTCGAAGGGGGGAAAAGTCACTGGTTACTTACAGCATGTCCTCCTCAGTTTTACCACATCATTAACAGCTTCACTGTCTTTATTTTTGATTCTTCAGCTTAGAGAATGAAAGTTGGAATGACAGGCTTAAAAAAAAAATAAAAAATTGTATCAGCTCTGGAAATAAAGTTGTTTTTTTAAATGAAGACGGTTCTGTGAGCTCTGCTGTGTGTCTCCACAGTCTCAGAGGAAGTGGACCAGAGCTCCCTCACCCTGTCCTCCACCATCCGCTCATCAGACAGACAGACCATGAGCAACGTTGTAGAGCGCGCCTGTTGCCGTGACTACCAGCGTCTGGGTCTGGGCACGCTTAGTAACAGCCTGACTCGCTCGAAGAACGAGCCCTTCAGGATATCCACTACTAACCGCATGTACGGTGTGTGCAGGAGGTAAGGGACCAATGGAAGACAACATCCAGTCATACAACAGGGTTTTCCTGGTTCACCACAGGGTTTTCGGGGATGACTTAAGCACATAAGCACAATTTGTCCATATATAGTTAAGGCAAAGAGTCTATTGTGATTAAAAATATTTATACAGAGTCCTGGTGAAAACCTCTCTGAGGACCAAAATGTTTTATATGCAGGAAAAAATCATGATGCAGTAAGAGAGACTGAGTTTGAGTCATTGATATACACAGTGATTAATACTGTGTGTGTGTGTGTGTGTGTGTTTGTGTGTGCATGTGTGTCACAGCTACCCCGGCCTGCTGATCGTCCCTCAGATCATCCCAGACACGACAATTAACAGAATCTGCCGCTGTTACCGGCAGAACCGCTTCCCAGTGGTGTGCTGGAGGAATTCACGAACCAAGGCCGTCCTGCTGCGCTCCGCAGGGCTTCACGCTAAGGGGGTAGTGGGCTTCTTTAAGTCTCCCAACGCTCCTACTGCAGGTAAACCGATTTATGGTTTGTTGAAACTTTAGGAAAGAGAATGTAGCTGATATGCTCTTTTTTTTTCTGGGGTTTCCTATTGACTCAATGCACTTCTTTCTCAGCAGTTTTATATTTTTATTTTCTAATACTTTACATTCTGAGACCAGTCTCACCAGGAGTGTGATATTAGTAGTGATGAAAACAACCTATGGCAGTGACTCTATTCAGAAAAAAATGCAAGAGATATAGAGATTAGAGTTCATAAATGGTAATTTTTTTTCTCAAAAAGTACAGTGGTCAACAGCTGCAACCATTTACTGCTGTAACACCACTAAAAATGTACCTGCAAATAAACTTTTACTTAAACCATAAGGGATAACATTTCTGATCGTGTGTTCCCCTCTGTGCAGTGCCCTCTCAGGCAGACTCCACCACTCTGGAGCAGGAGAAGTATCTGCATGCCATCATCTGCTCCATGCCTTCTTACAGCGAGAACAGCGGCAGGAACACGCTGAGCGGTTTCACATCCACGCACATGAACACCTCCGGTAGGTGGACTGACACACACATGCGACTAGTTACTGTTAGATGAACGTCACCGGTGTCTGTGGGTCCCAGAACTGATGGCTTCCTATGTTCACAGACTCATCAGATAAGCTGAGGCAGCCCAAGATTGGAGCTCTGATGAAGCAGGTGATGGGCACCAAGGAGGACGTTCCTGGAACTTTCAGCAGAGGAGGTGAGAGGCAGCCGTGCATTTCCTCCTGTAGTTCCTCTGTTTAGCTGTAGCTGGTCTGTTTGCAGTCCTGGATTCAAAACAAAATGTGCGAATCCTGTTTTCAGTCTGACATTTGTTACTGAAACTGGGACTGGACCAGGCTGTGTTGGAAGCAGTGAATCCATCCCGTAGCTCATGTTCAGGATTAGTGTGAATGTGTGTGTGTGAAGTGAGTGAAACCGTCCTCCACTGTGACGTGTTGTTGGTTAACGGGCCATCTCTGTCGTTTGACCTCAGCTCTGGGTCAAAGGGCGAAAGCCATCTCCCTCTCTCAGCCCAAAGTGTCTGGCAAGGCCAGGAACACTCCTAGAGGTACAGTAGGCCACGCCCCCGACTCCCCTTCTTCCACTCCTTTCTAACCAATCAGATCACTTTAACAGTATCGTTCATGTGTTTGGCGTCATCCCTGGTAGTGCACTGTCTCTGAGGACTAATGGTCTGTTGTTGCTAGTTTGTCGGTGTGCATGCTGCTGCTGCAGCTCTGCTGTGTGATGTCCTGTTTGTTGTTTACTGTTTGATTCTTCTCTCTGCTGAATGTCAACAACAGTCAGACTTTGATCATCATGTAGCTGTGATTCAGATACATGTTTTCAGTCATTTCTGCCTTGTTACCAGCATGGCTGTCAGTAGCTGTGGACACCGTACACATCGGTGTGCAGACACACATTAAAGGATCATTCCATTTTATTACAACTTTATTACAACAAGGTCGCTATGAAGTGGGATGATGCTTTGATCGCCTTTTAACATCAAAAAGACTCAGGCATGAAGTTTGGTGATTTGGTTTTCCATGTCATGATTCCTGTAAAGACTATTCTGTGTTTACATTGTAGGTAAATGGGGCAGTATCCGGGGCAGCGGGCGTCTAAGTGCCTACAACCCAGACGTGGGGACACGTCTGGCTGGGAAAGAGTCTCCGCAGCCCAATGGGGGACCGAGTGAGGCAATGTTCCGCCAGCAGAAGGCGTACCTCTACATCATCGGGGACAAGGCTCAGCTCAAGGTGACCAAAGACACACTACAGAAAGGATGTTAATTCCAAACATTTAGCTTTATTTATTTATTTTTTTTTTTCAAGAAGTATCACTGAAATCAAGAGAGACCAGAGAAAAAAAATCACATAAAAACAAAATCACTCAAACAACCATCACACACAGAGCTAGTAAAGTTTTCTGAGTCCTTCTGAACAGTGAGTGCCTCCAAGCTGTGTTGCAGCCCAGTCCAGCATTAAAGTACATAACACCACATCAGACTGGAAACCAGCCTGTCCCAGTTTATGCAAGTCCATGTTCACCTGAACAAAATCAAGAATCAAAAGCAGAAAATGTGATGATTTAGCTCTGCGATGACAAATTTGTCTCCCCCTTCAGGCAGTGACTGTAACTACACAAACACTGCTGATGGGTGCTTTTGACAAGAAAAGCAACATCAGTGGTAATTCAGTCGCTTTCTTTCTTAGACTGTGATCCTTCCTCTGAACACCAGGTTTCTTATTATCTGGAGCATCACAAACTTATCGTAGACATAGTAGCCTTCTGTGTTGCTATTGTTGCTGCCCTCTTCCGTATCGGCAAACCAATGATCACTATAAATGAAATAACATAAAATACATTACGGCAGATGGCAGATTTAAAACTCCAAAGTACATACATATTTGCCCTTCCACTGACAGGCATATTCAGCACTGCAGTATCATCTCTGGCAGGGCCCTGAATGTAACAGGTGTTCATCTAAATGTAAAAGCCCACGCTGGCAGCTTTAAGGGGGAAAGATGCAGAAAAGGAATCTGCTTTAGGTGTCAACAGTAATAACCTTGTTGTCTTCAGGGAGGAAAGCAGGACTCGTTTCAGGAGTGGGAGGTGGTCCCCATCGAGGTGTGTGACGTGCGGCAGGTGAAGAGCAGCTTCAAGAAGCTGATGAAGGCCTGCGTGCCGAGCTCTCTGACCTCTGACCCCAACATGAGCTTCCTGCGCTGCCTGGAGGAGTCTGAGTGGATGGCCCTGGTCAGTACATCACTGTTTAGGTTTGCGCAGGATTTCGTGCCCTCAGTTGTTATTTGCGCTAATTGTGTGTGTGTGTGTGTGTGTGTGTATGCATGTGCGTCCAGCTCCACAGGGTGCTGCAGGTGTCTGTCCTGGTGGTGGAGCTTCTGGACACTGGCTCATCGGTCATGGTCAGCCTGGAGGATGGCTGGGATGTCACTACCCAGGTCTGACAGACATACATGCATATCAGCTTTGTCTGTTCAGTTTTATTAGAGTGAACTATTAGGGTGTAGAGTGTGTGACACTGTGTGTCTCTGCAGGTGGTGTCCCTGGTGCAGCTGCTCTCTGATCCCTACTACAGAACGTTTGATGGTTTCCGGCTGCTGGTGGAGAAGGAGTGGCTGTCATTCGGCCACAGGTTCAGCCACCGAGGAGCTCAGACACTGGGCAGCCAGAGCAGCGGCTTCACCCCCATCTTCCTGCAGTTCCTCGACTGCGTGCACCAGGTAGAGCCGACGCACTGCCCGTGATCAGAAATCCACCATCAAAGCTCAGCTGCCAAAAATACACGAAAAAATCTAAAGACTAAAATTGTCTAAACATAGAGCAGCATTTAGAAGAGCAGCAGTGGCACTGCCTCTAACTTAACATGTCTGAAGAAGACCTCTTAAAGTGGATACATCTGGTCTAACACTCTTGACTCTTTGGTCCCCACATTTGAAAATGCTGAGACCCCCAAAGCAGGAAGGTCAGCAGGCCTCTGTTCTCCTTCCTCTAATGATATTTACCTTGAAGTCAGAGGTCATTTCCTGTTCTTCTGATCATGGATTCTGCCTCTTATCATGTGAAGTATTTAAAGTTCTGACCCTGCTGTCTGTGACACTGCTGATTCCTTTGCTGTCTGACACATCAGAGCTTTAATTAGAGAACAATGTTTGAGTTTTGTCAACCATGTGCTGTATTAAAAAGGCATCCATACAAAAAGGAGGAAGAGAAAAGACAAAAGTAGAAGCTTCAAGCTTAAAGTTGCCTTTTGCACTGGTAGCTAGTGGATGTTCAGTACAGTTGCAGTGTTGAGATATGATTTAGAACCTCTTAGATTAAATGAATTTATAATGTGCAGCAGCCTGTTAACTGTCAGCACAAGATGTATTAATGTAACCAGGCATTTTTCTCCTGCCACCAGAGTCCCTTCATTAACAGACAGCAGACTGAATCTCTCCACCGTAAACTATAACTGTGTGTTTGTCCCTCCACCCTCAGATCCACCTCCAGTTCCCCATGGAGTTTGAGTTCAGTCAGTACTATCTGAAGTTCCTGGCCTACCACTATGTGTCCAACCGCTTCCGCACCTTCCTGCTCGACTCGGACTACGAGCGCATCGAGCTGGGTGAGCAGCCGGTGTTGTTTTGAGTTGATTCAGCACACAGAGGTACAGTTTTTAGTGTTACTGATGAGCCCTGTGTGTGTACAGGAGTGCTGTATGAGGAGAAAGGCGAGAGGAAAAACGCTCAGGTGTGCAAGTCTGTGTGGGACTACATCGACAGACTCAACAAGAAAACACCCGTCTTCTACAACTACATGTTCGCTCCTGAAGACGAGGAGGTGAGAACATGACCACAGACGGACTAGATAAACTCAGTATCTAATGCACTGTAGCCATTTTAGTTAGCTAGCTGAATTTAAAGTGAGCCGCTGTGTATTCCAGGTGCTGCGGCCGTACACCTTCATCTCCAACCTGAAGGTGTGGGACTTCTACACGGAGGAGACTCTGTCAGAGGGGCCGTCGTACGACTGGGAGCTGAGAGGCAAGCAGGAGCGCGCGGCGGAGGAGACGGCAGAGAAACCCGACACCAGCGGCCCTAAATCTCAGCGGCGCATCGTGTGGCCGTGCTACGACAACCTGACTAAGGTGGTGCCCGACGCCATCACCAAGCTGCTGCAGGATCTGCAGAGTCTGGAGGCTGAGCTCGGCCAGACGTCAGATAAGTGGAAGGACACGTGGGATAAAATCAAGACCACACAGAGGACAGAGACCAAGCTGGAGAGCAAGGTGAGACAAAAGTTTAATTTCCCCACCCAAAGAGATCTCATTGTATTTTTTATAGCTGAAGAACTGCACAGAAAGACAATTAAAACTCATTTAAGAGGGGCATTCGCGTGTGTCGTCTTGAAGATAAATTCTCATTCAGAACGTACGATTGCAGGGATATTTTACAAACTCCTGAGGCTAATTTGACTTCAAGCATAAATCTGAACATAAATCAGACCCTTAAGGTGTGCTAGGCCAAATAGTGGTAATGGATGAGGATTAACATTCATTTGTGTCAAATACCTGCTTTCAAAATTCACACTTTAACCCTGGAAAGAGAAGTTTGGTAACAGTTTCTTAAATATTTTTCAAATAAGTTTCAGTTTTTAAAAATGTCACAAAGTTTACCTTCCTACATGTAGGTGTGGTGTTTTTATGTTAGTCCTGCATACTTAGTACATAGGGGTAATAATGTCACAATGAGCTTTGTGTCCCTTTGCCACAAAAGCTTACTATTGTTGTTATATCTTTTTAAGTGAGGTTTAAGGATGTAGACTGATTTCATCCTCACATACTGACACATTGTGCACATTGATAGCTCATACTTTGCTTCTGGGGCACCGTGGTGGAAAGTCACTGATCATTTCTGTGCTTCCCCTGCAGCCGTCCTTCTCCAGCTCCCTCCTGATGTCGTCCAACCTGAGCCACCAGAGGCGTTCTCAGGGCGTCTACCTGCAGGAGAGCCGCGTGGGATCCTCCATCAACCTGGGTCTGGACTGCGAGGCCAGCGCCACTTCCACGCCTGTCGCCGGTCGGCCGAGCACCAGCACACTCTACAGCCAGTTCCAGAGCACAGAGAGCGAGAACAGGTCTGTACGGGCACTGAGGGAAAAGCTGGTCTCTGTGGGGATTTGTAATTATATGAACAGCCCTCCATGCTGATGTGTCCTTGAGAAAGACTCCACATGGCTCCTAGCTCTGCTGCTGTGTGACGGGCGGGACCATCTGTGACTGTAGGCAGCAGAGCTGAGAGGCCCTGTTCCTTCATAGACATTACTAGTAGTTTGCCAAAGATAAACTGACGTTTAAAGGTTATGTGAAGCATGACTATAAAAGAAACAGCGTCAGGGAACTCCTCAAAAAGCCCAACATGTCTTTACTTGTGTTTCGGCCTCCTCCCAACAGGAGTTTTGAAGGCATTCTCTACAAGAAGGGGGCGTTGTTGAAACCATGGAAACCGCGGTGGTTTGTGCTGGATAAGACCAAACATCAGGTAAGACAGCAAAGAGTGATTCAGACCTCTGCGTGGCTGCAAGTGTTTCCAGAATTCTTGGTTTGACCAGTCTGTCTTTACCTCCCCTTCCCAGCTGAGATACTACGAGACTAGACAGGACAAGGAGTGTAAGGGGGTGATTGAGTTGGCTGAAGTGGAGTCTGTCACAGCAGGAACGCCTGCGATGGGAGCGCCAAAAAACGTTGACGAGAAAGCCTTCTTTGATGTGAGTTCACCGACGTGTTTTTCAGCTTGGGAGCACTTACTACGTTGTTCCAAGTTCATTTCCCCAAATGCTAATTTGAGAGAAAGTGAGCCTGGATTGGCTTTTTTTTTTCTCTTTGCAGAAAAAAACAGCCGATTTTTTTTTTTTTTTTTTTTTAAAAAGTAAAAAAAATTTTTTTTTTTATATAAAAAAAAAAAAAGAAG
>VUQI01031921.1:6547-16699 GCA_015106735.1 Paratilapia polleni | reverse complement strand
TCACTTTAGATGAGGTCACACAAAACACTGAACTAACAACTAGTAACTGCCTGAATTAACCATGAATTACAATATGAAATAAGTATTTATAAAACCTCTGTTAACACACTCACAATGAGCTCATAGCTTAATCATGCTAACGTGCTCATGCTATGTGAGCTTATTAATCAAGAATAAACCATTTATATCTTATATCTTATAAATTACATACTAAGGAAGAGTAATGCTTTGTAAATGATGAATTAAGTATTTACTAATGCCTTACTAATGCTTAATAGTGTGTAGTTATTATAAAGTGCTACCCACCTTTATGTGTACATTTCACACTTCACCTCTTTTTGTTTGATTGCTAGAGTAAAGACACTGAGTCACTGAAGCATTGTGAATGTGTGAAATGGGCAAGATGGACAAAATCCGATCTGATTTACACTTGAAGGAAGGAAGCAAAATGCTTTGTAAGTATGTACCCATGTTTCTGTGTGCTGTATATGAGGCTCTGCTATTGTGTACATGCTGTACATGAGCGTGTGTATGTGTGAGTGAATGTGTGCGTGTGAGACAAGTGTGTCAGGCTACACACATTTATAGTTGTTTACTCGTATGAATGTTCACCACTGTTCCGTAATTGTGCAAATTTGTAAAATAAATATGATTTTATTTAAAAAAAAACAAAAAAACTCAGGCTTCTCCTTCGTTTTCTTTGTCATGTATATAAGTTTGCTTTACTTGCTATTTTTTAAAACACTCTCACTCTCAGCATCTGGGAGCAGTCATGACATCTGATTTGCAAAGAGAAAATAATGAAAACATATCAAGGATGCCAGTTTTTCATGAGGCAAATGAATGCATCAGTTCAGAAGATGCACATATGATATCGCACACATGCAAATGTCAAATCAAAACATAAAAACACCACAAAGCATATGTTTTGGGTCCTTAAGACTAAACCTTTTTTTAAAATATAATTTAGTTGTTTTACTAGCTTGTTTCTGCTTTCTAAGCTGTTCATTCATAAGTCATACACAAGTGATCCAATTAGCACATCAATATCATTTGGAAGAAAAGAGCAAAATATATTGCAGAAATGTAAACATGCAAAACTTAAGTATTTTTGGTGTTTAGATTCCAGAGAAGTGCAACATTATAGAGTAGAACCTCTGATGAAGATAGGAGTGTGGAGTCCTGGTGATGAAGCAGAGAAAACGTAATGATGGAGAGTGGCTGAGATGCCCTGGACAACCTGTATGAGCTGGACACAGGGAGGAGGAGGGATGCACCACAATTTGAGGGCTGACTGGCTCAGAGAAAACTGTCCAAGAATTACTGAACAAAAGTGGTGATTTTGACATTTTGATTGAGGTGAAGCAGGAAAACAGAAGTGACAAAGAAATAACAAGAACTGCCCATATCACCAAGAGGAAGGAAGATAAAACAGATCTTCCTTGTTGAACTTATAAAACACCATTACACATGTTTTAGTACTGTTTGGTACACTTAAAGGGGATGAGAAGATGTGAGAAACTCAGGTTGCAGTCATGGAGAAACATGAAGAATGTTAAAAAGGTGCAAATTAGTCAAGATTTAAGACTGGAACCACCCCTTCTGAAATATAATTTGCTACGTTTTGTGGCCCCCCACCAATGCAGCTGTGCTATAGTACTGTTATTCTTACAATGCCTAAAGTCATCAGATGAGATATTGCACTTTGTACATAACATTTATTTACTTACTTATCGTTTTGCAGATTTTCACATATAAATCTGCTAATATATGATGCTGTATTAATATACATAAAGCTACTCAGCAGTAAAATGTAATTAAAATAATTTCCAGCTGCAACATTAATGTGATATGCACATTAATAAACAGTGCAGAAAACAAAGCATGAAAAGTACTCATGCAAAAAGTAGAATTATGATTTCTACTTAAGTAAAGGGTCTAAATACTTGTTTCAGCACTTTGCAAAACAGATAATCAATACAGAACAATTTTTAGGCTCTTTTGCAGCAGCACGTTTTATGCAGTATCATGTGTATTAGGGCATGGGGCTGCGGGCAAATCTGAAAAACCTGTCAAATGTTTTCTACGCCAGTTCCTTTATTCTTCATTTCTGATCAAAGACTCTGAATAGTTTTTTAATTTAGAGAGAGAGAGGTACAGCTAGCCTATCTGAAATATTTAATGAGATAAGTGAAAATGAGATGCAAAATCTGTAGGCTTCAATCCTTAGGGGATCATGAATTCCTATACAAAATATAATGACAACTCTAGTAGTTGCTGAGAACTGAACTTGGACCAAGGTCATAGGCAAAGCAATAGAATGACTAATGTGGCTACATATTTACCAAAAGGTGTCACGAGCCATTACAGCCAATGTGGAAAAAAGGACTCAAGTGCAGATACGAACGAGACAGTGGTACAGTTACAAAGATCTTTATTGCAAACACTGGATAATCAGGTGGAAGTGATTCACAGGGGAATGAGCAGCTTAGAGTTCTGTCCATGGAGAGAGATTCCACGGAGAAAAGAAAAAGGCATTAATGCCATCATGCCTAAAGGTGAGTTCCACTGAGAATTCCAGAGGTTTGACTGAATGTTAGAAAGTCTTTGCTTACTTTTTTGAGGAGAGTGAGTCCACAGCAGGGGGGAGAGAAAGAAGGTTGCTGGTTTGTTTATTTCCAAGATAGAAGGTTCCAGGAGGGCAGGCAGGTAAACTGGAGCGATTAGCTTTTCCAGCGAGTGTTTCAAGGAGAGAAGGACTAGTTCCACAGGAGGAGGTGAGTACAAAGGTGAGTCTCCACTCTTGGCCAAATAGGGCTTTGTTGGGGACAGGAGACAGAGGAGTTAACTCAAGGAAGCAAAGGATAGTTCAAGTAAAATAAAGATGCCGAATTACCCCTCGAGAGGAGCAGACTATCTGGCAAAGACTAGGCGGTTGAGCTGGTCCTCAAATACTGATGATTGATGAAGCCCATGAGAAACAGGTGAGCCTGGCCATAGAGCGGGAACCCAAACTCAGCCTCGACGGGTGGAGCCGCACAATGGACTCAGAAACAGGCTTAACCTGGGACACATGGAAAGTCAGGTGAATTCTGAAAGACGCAGGAAGCTTTAAACGAATGGCAGAGGGACTGATCACAGACTCAATCACATAGGAACCAATATAATGTAGAGCAAGTTTCCTGGACAACGATTTCAGGGGTATATCTTTGGAAGATAACCAAACCTTCTGACCTTGTTCGTAGTGAGGGGCCGGGGCCCTCCGTCGGTCTGCCTGGCATCTGTTCTGTTCCACTGTGCGGAGTAGAGTAGTTCTGGTGTGTTTGCACACTTGCCAGCTCCTTTAAAGATGGTGTTGAACAGAGGAAACAGCCAGATCTGATTCCAGTTCCGGGAACAAGAGCGGCTGGTACCCCAGGGAGGCTTCGAAAGGTCAGAGTCCTGTTGCAGAAGAGGTGAGTGAGTTATGTGCATATTCAACCCAGGATAGCTGAGAACACCAGGATGTGGGATTGTTGGAGGCGACGCATTGAAGAGCAGCTTCTGACTCCTGATTCAACCTCTCAGTTTCACCATTCGTTTGAGGGTGAAATCCTGAGCTTAGCCTGACCTTGGTTCCTAATGCAGAACAGAAGGTCCTCCAGACTTGCAAGATGAACTGGGGCCCCCTATCAGACACAATCTCTACTGGTATGCTGTGTAGTTTGAAAACATGATCTATCAGGAGGTTAGCTGTCTCTGTGGCTGATGGTAGTTTGGAGAGGGCAATGAAATAGGCTAGAAGGAGGCAACCCAGTTATAAAATCTAGGCCAATGTGAGACCAGGGCCTATGTGGGATCAATAAAGGTTGTAGGAAACCAGAAGGACGTTGAAAACTGGTCTTATTTCTAGCACAGATGGATCAGGCAGCCGGATATTCCCTCATATCTTTATCCAAAGAAGGCCACTAGAAGTGCAGCCTTAAAAGGGTTAAAGTTCTAATTACCCCGGGGTGGCAGGTGTGTGCCCACTGGAGGACAGTGGAGCAAGCTGAGGAGGGTACATACCGACAGTTGGGGGGGCCGTTGCCTGGGTCAGTTTCAGACTGAAGAGCATGTGGAATAACGTCCTCCACCTCCCAGGTTAAAGCTCCCACAGTACAGGTGGAAGGGAGGATATTTTCTGGTTCCAGGTTTTCCTTCTCAGTGGAGAACTGATGGGGAGAGTTTAATCTCTTAGCAGTCTGCAGGTAAGTTAGATTCTTATGATCAGTCCAAATGATAAAAGGATGTTTGGCCCCCTCCAACCAATGCCGCCACTGCTCAAGTGCTAACTTGACAGCCAGCAGCTCGTGGTTCCCGATGTCATAATTCCATTCTGCAGGAGATAGACGTCGGGAAAAGAAAGCACAAGGTTGGAGCTTACCTCCCGGTCTGGGACAAAACCGCACTCACCCTGGAGTCTGAGGCGTCTACCTCAACCAACTGCCATTTAGGATCAAGATGGGAGCTGAAGTGAACTTCACCTTTAACTGGATAAAGGTTGCTTCTGCTTCTGGGGACCACGAAAAAAGTATCTTTGTGGAGGTTCGTTTGGTGAGAGGAGAGGCTACCTGGCTATAGTTACCAATGAAATGCCTGTAAAAATGGGCGAAGCCTAGGAAGCGTTGTAGTTGCTTTCTTGTAGAGGGCGTCTGCCATTCCGCCACAGCCTTTATCTTTTTGGGATCTGTCTTCACCTGCCCTCCTTCAAAGACATAATCAAGGAAAGTAACTTAAGATACATGGAACTCACATTTTTCCACCTTGACATAAAAGCGGTTCTCCAAGAGGTGTTGTAAGACATTGCGAATATGTATTCGGTGCTCTTCCAGGTTTCTGGAGAACATCAGGATATCATCAAGATATACAAAATGATTTTTGAACAAAAATGTTCAAAACGTCTCTCAGAACATCATCTAGTGAGGCCAAAGGGCATGACTAGATATTCAAAGTGGCTGAGGGGGGTGTTAAACGCTGTCTTCCATTCATCTCCCGAATATGGACCAGATGGTAAGCATTGCGATGGTCCAATTTAGTGAAAACCGTGGATCCCTGGAGCAGTTCAAAGGCTGACCTTATTAGTGGTAGAGGAAACTTATTTTTGACAGTTATTTGATTGAGTCCATGATAGTCTATGCAGGGTCTTATCTTTCTTGGCCACGAAAAAGAATCCGGCTCCCACCAGGGAGGAGGAAGGCCAAATGGACTCACGGCCAGGGATTCACGGATATACTTCTCCATAGCGTCCCTCTCAGGCCTAGAGAGATTATATAACTGACTGGTGGGCAACGGGGCTGAGGGGAGGAGATCCATGGCACAACCTTACGGTCTGTGAGGTAGAAGAGAGAGCTTTGTCCTTACCTGCTGTAGATCTGATACTCTTTGGGCACTGAAGTCAGGTCCTCAGAGAAAGGAACTGATGGGGAATGATTAGGGATCATTTATTTGACCAGTTGAGGTGTGGGCTGTGTTTTCCAGCCACGGATATCCTACCCCACAGGTGTGTTGGGGCTGAAAAAATGTAAAAAGTCAGGCATTCACGGAGGTTACCAGAAACAACTAGATGGAAAGCTGAGGCTGGAATGGGAGATGACAACGGTAAGGGAAGGTTTAATTGTTTTGCTAGCTCAATGTCCAGCAGGTTCTTCTCCGCCCAGGAACCTACTAAGGCCTGAAGGGAGAAGGTTTCTTGATTATGGCAAATAGTCATGGGTAAAGTCAAACGGGGAAGAGCAGATTGAACAGAACTGCCCACCAGTATCCCCGATTTTACTGGTGGGCGGGGCCTTTTGACCGCATGGGACAGGTGGCAATGAAATGTAAATAAAATACAATAAAGGGGAGAATATGATAAAAGATGTGAAAAATACAACAACTTGTATTCATATTTGTAGCTAGAAAAGTTCATGGATTGGTTTAATAGCAATATATCTTGTGTGGCACACTGGTTCACTGGTTAAAATCATGCAACATCATCTAATTTAACAGACATGCATGCTTGTCACCATATTTCCTTTATTGAGAATTATGCTTGAAAAATATATAAACTTTTCCCCTAGCTTTAATGCAGCTGCAGCATAAATAGCAGAAGGCTCACCTTGATCTACTAATATCACCTTCACAGTGTTTAAAAGTGAACTGCTCATACCTTGTGTGCTTCATGTTCCACATATCAGCAGGTTTGTGTAAAATCAGAGTTAAAGATCTGTTGGAATCAGCAGCAATCCAAGAACAGACACGGGTATCCCACATGTCCCAGTGCTGCTGATATCAGAGCAGATCTGGACTGATACGAAGACGCAAACCCCCATGTCAGTCTGCCTGGATGATCTGGCTGGCACTGTGGTATATTTTATTGTATATCATACTGCAGTGCATTGCACCCGTGTCAAAGTGTGGGGTCGTTTGAACAAAAGACAAACAATGTTTGCATCACAAAATCTTTACTTTTTAAAAAAAATATAGTCCAGGTCCTGACCAGAACACACTGAGACATCTTTAAGATCTTTTTAATTTCGTGCTTCTTCTACTCCTCTACATTGCAGAGTAGAATATTAAATTAAAATATTGCACATCTATTAGGCAGCTATTATTAACTGTTATTTTGCAGACCAGGATTGTGTCATAATAAACGTAAATTTAATACGTTTATTACATTAATACGTTAATACGTTAATTAATATGTTTATTACAATGTGTTGATCGGTGTATTTTATGAAACTGTCTAAGCCTATGAAAGTAGCCTTTCTGCATGAGTGCTTTTCATGCTTTGTTTTCAGCACTGTTTAATTTGCTATAGAACATTTTTATTGTGTAGCACTGGCAGAGGTGGGTAGAAGTATTCAGAGCACTTAGAAAATTAAAAGCACAAGCACTCTTTATTAAAACGTACTTATGTTAAAGCACAAAAGCATCATCAGCAAAATATGCACAACAAAACCACTAATAATGAAGAAACTCCCCTTTCATAGAAGACACAAATGACTGACGTTTTTGTTACAATAAATTATTTGAACTATTGAGCAGAAAAATGCCCCATAATACCTGAATATAAAAAACTTGTGTGTTTAGCTTGTTGCTGCTTTATAAAGTTATCTTGAATTGAACTCATATAAACCATCGTCCACTGACATTAAGTTGAACACAAAAGGTCTAATAAACAGTATGCAGGTTTGAGTACTACTTGGTCCACTGCCAGATTTTTCAATACAAACCATTTTTAGATATTCTGACTGTGGATGAAAGAATGAGGAGAAAGGAGACAGAGGAAGAAAAACTCAGAATACAACAGTGGAGAAAGATGAGGAAAGTTAAAAAAGATGCAAATGGGTCAAAATGCATTTAAAAACATGGTGGAATCTCAATTCTGATCAGATGATACAAGAATACAAAAATGCAGATTTTTTTCCATATATAGCCTCAACCTATTTTTAACTTTAATCACTTCTAAAAACATTACCAAAGAATAAGGTGATTCACTATAAATAAAAACAACCATTCCTACTGTAATGGACATTTTATTCTTTACTTTATAATAAAACTTGGACTAACTTAGCTGGGCTAAAGGGATAAATTTACTGAAAAGATAAATTAAATGATGATCATATATTTTGTATAAAAAAACCTGCAAATCAAATCAAAATAATAAAACAGTACAGAGTGAATAGTTACTTTCCTCTTCAGAACTGTTTCCTTAAATAAAAACTCAAAGTACTTCTTCAACACTGGAAATATCTCATGCTGAACTAAAGAGAAATTTGAGAGTGACTCGCAGGACATGGACTTTTCTAGGATATATCACAGAGGATGACTGAGGCAGAAGCTGTTTCACAGAATCCCATTTGATCCTAATTTAAAGTGCTTCCAGAGAATTTGATACAACTCATTAAGAATAATTAAAGTTCACAGATAAGAAGCATATTCTTATCTGTGAACATATCTGCGTCTTTCAGCATATTCATAAGCAAATTCATAAAATGTTTTGTTTTCAATTTAAAAAAAAATTTTTTTTTCAGTTTACAATGATTAATGCTCTTAGAGAGCAGGTTCAAACCTCTGGCCAGCTGGGGCCTTTCTGTGTGGAGTTTGCATTTTCTCCCCATGCCTGCGTGGATTTCTCCTGGGTGCTTGGGCTTCCTCCTACAATCCAGAGACATGCATGGTAGGTAAATTGGTGATTCTAAATTGGCCATCGGTATGAATGAGAGAGTCTGCGTTAACCCTGTGATGGTCCAGAGACCTGTACAGGGTATACCCCACCTCTCCCCCTATGACAGCTGCTATAGACTACACCCCCCTGTGACCCTAAGGTGGATAACTGGTTAGGAATATGGATGGATGTTTTCAATGCAGTTAGTTCCCAGAGTGAGTGTGTTTAAAATGTTTTGTTTTGGTTTATTTTGCTTTTTATTATTACATGATGGGGCGTTATTTGTCAGGGAGAATATTTAAGAAATTGAGAGTAGGTATTACAACACAAAACATCAATTTCTGAAGGGAACTGATTCTCAATTATGTAGTAATTATGTAATAAATATCTGTCTCCTAACTAAATATATTTCCTGCATATTTCTATTTACTTTTAGTTAGTCACGTAAGAGCACAGCGCTTGTTTAGTATAAAAGTCTAATTTTACTTTTAATTTTATATCTATTACTGAACTGTTTTTGTCACCACCTAGTTTAAGTTTAGTTGTAGTTTGCCTCCTAAATAATGGTCATGGAGTACTATTAAGTCACTCTGAATAAGAACATCTGTCATAAGATGTCTGTAATAATTGTTTTCTGTGGTGTCTCATCTCAAATTAACTCAGTGTTGTTACATATGTCCAGAAACAGTGAATACCAAAACCACAAAATCATGTTTTTTATGGTGTTATTGTTTCCTTATAAAGATGTTAACAGTGTGGAAGCCATTGGTCTTTATGACACTACTTAACGATGGTGCTCTCCGTCTGGTAAACAGCTATTATCTCCACAACACTAAATGATGGCCACATCTGCAACCATTATCAGGGCCTCCTATAGAGTCTTCCTAAACCCTGTTTGTCCCGCGGCTAACCAGTCTCTTAGTCATGACCTAAAAATGGCACAGAAAAATATCTGTCCACTACAACCGAGGTGACCAGAAATTTAAATATTTGCTGATTCAGCAGTTTGTAAATAAATCAGCTCTGTGGAAATGAAATTTGTGACTTTTTTTTTTTTTTCAGTTGAATATGTTAGCTCTTAAAACAAAACAAGATGCACCATTAGCTTTGTTTTCTGCCTTCAGAGGAAAGTGACGTTCCCTCATCGAACATGATGCTGCTGCCAGGCTCCAAATGATCATTATGGTCTTTGTAGTGCAGTAATTACCGTATTTGTGATCATTCCTGTTGACACATGAATAGTGCTCAACATGTTATATCACTGTAAATGAAGCTAGATGTGTAGTGTTTGTGTGTACAAGAAGTAACATGCTGGAAAATCCCTCATCATCTCCATATTTACCAAATAATTTCAGTTTCACTTGGAGAAATTTGCTCATTTATAGATAAAAAAAAATGCAACCTAGACCACCATGCCTTAAAGTGAGGTATATGCAGTTTCCAAACAGGTTCTCTTAACAGTTCACTGCAAACAGTGTGTTGACTCTTGTGATGTTGCTGAATTTTCATAGTGGCCATGCAGGTTTTGGTGGTAGTCAGAGGAATGCAGACAGGCCTAGTGATTACAGAGATATACAGGGACTGGGGACTGGACCATTGTCACTTTTACTTTTAAGGAGGCAGAATGAAGCCAGTAATTTCAGATCAGCATGACACAGGAGTTCCTGGTCAACAGTGAGTTGAAGCTTTAAAGCACAACTTTCTCTGTGGGACTTCTGACCAGTGGGTGAAAGTCTACCTGCTCATTACTGCGTCACTGTCTCTGTCTTACCTGCCTGCTCTTCACACATCCTCCCTCTCCACCCATTCATTCTCACTCCCTCCATATGTCTCCTCCCTCATGGCTGGGACATATATAACGGGGATGCCACAGGGATTTTACCTCTCCTCAGGGACATTTTAAAGGTGGTGTCTCCAATTTTAAGTGTTGTGTCTGAGTATCACCAGAGGTTGAGGAGCGGCAGTTTCATTGCTTAAGGGTA
>VUQI01031918.1:18316-33335 GCA_015106735.1 Paratilapia polleni | reverse complement strand
CCCTTCTTTTCCTCACACAAAACTTTTCTTTTCATTTCTTTTGGCATGGTCAATAGTTATTTTTTTTATTCCAGTTACTTTTGATGTACTACTAGCACTGTTTTTGCCATCCAGTTGGTCCTATTACAAGAGGATAGTGATGACCACAGCAATGGTTTTTATACTTTTCCTCGTTAAATAAGATTTGGTTCCCGTGATCACCTCATCAGTGCCTTATTAGGTAGAAACAGGTGTGCTTGTGTTGGAATTCAAGAGACACTGGAATGGACTGACTGTCATATATGTAGAGATGCTGATTTCTGAAAAATTTGCAGTGGTCTCTTCATTTTTTCCAGAGCTGTATGTAAACAACGTAGATCAATTTGATAAATGTGGGTAAACCGACACACAGAACAGGAAGTCTTTCCCCAGATATCCTCTGGCTACACCGGAAGCCCCAAAATATTGGCTCCAAGTCATCAGACTATAGCTGATGGCTTCCTAGATCGGGCTATTAAATTATAGTAAATCATTACAGTTTGTGTATAGTGAGATGTATTTTCTTCTTCTTTCATTATTGCACTGCAGAGCTACATTGTAAATTTGGTGATTTTTAGATTCTGCAAGGCAACTCTTAAGATCAGACAATTATACTATTTAAAATGCACATATGATACCCTGATGACGATAAATTTTGTATCACAGCATCAATATTATCTTGATATATTGCTGTCTGCAGTATTTACTGAAGCAGTTTTGCACTTGATTGCATCAGACTGCTACTGGCGCTTTTGTTACCCCCCGTTGCCGTTTTGATTATCATGCTGGAGGTCAAGGAAGATGACTGAATATTTAACAAAAGAACAATCATTTCGTGCATTAATGCATACACATGAACACAGTGCAGAGGTTTTTACAAACATGGAACCCTCACATACACTGTAAATACTGTACACCCATACATATTTTTGATTTATACATGTCTTCTTTTTTTAAAAAAAATCTCTCTCTTTATCCACTTTCACAACACTTTTCAAGAGTTCAAGGTTTGCTCCACCTTTCTTCCACCTCACTTTTCTGCACAAAAGGTACAGAGACAAAATAGAAGATTTGGGGGGCTGGAGCATTGTTACTGCACCTTTGCTGGCAGTGGGGGTAGTCACAGGGCCAAACAGACATCTGTGTGAAACAAAAGGCAACATGACAAGACGTCTACACTAGACATCATGCCCCTGATTCATGAATGCTGTCATGCTATCAAAAAGCACACACTGTTGAGGCATTGCACTGGCTTAGTGTGGTTCAATGTGAACGACCCAAGGCGACATATTGAGGCGGTCTTCTTACCGGCATTACAGTGCAACGTCTGTGTGAAAGGGCCTTTTGTTTTTCTCCTACCCATACATGAACACAATTGAGAGTCAGTTGTTTTACGTGCCTCCCTTGTCCTCTCTACCCTGTTCTCCTCTTTCTCTCCTCCACTTCACCTCCCGAAAATGTCCTGTTCTGCTTGGGGGATGGTTGTGTCAGATGTGATACATTCGCCACCTCATAATTGGTTTTGTAATTAAATGTTTCTGCTTGGTTGATCACAAAGGACATAGTATCTCCCTAATTAGGCTGAAAATTCAATATCCTAATTCTTTCACCTTTTTCTTTTCCCGTGTTGACCAAACTATTGTTGATGAATGCAACAGTCGGCCTTGTTGTCACTCACTCTGCGTATTCTCCCCATATTTTCCTTTGTCTGTGCTTTCCGCTGTCTCTTTATCTTGCTTGTATTTGCCTTTTTGATTGTCTCTTGCTGCCATTCCCTCTCCTTTCTCTCCTTATAAAAGCAAGAGAGAGAGCACGATATTGTGGGCGAGGTGTTTCCTAGAGGTGGCTCTGTGCCAACATATCAGGCCATGGCAGCCCGGGCATGTACACGCAAAGAAAGGCAATACTATATAGAAGATTTTTAAAGAGCAGTCGGGCATCATTATAAGCAGCACTTAGCAAGATGGTTTGATCAATATTGTGTTGATCGTGCTCTCAGAGGAGCTCTGGGTTTTCAGTCCTCCGACCTAGATGCCATCACAAGATTTGGTTTTATTGCTTTTTTTCAGTTTAAAATACCCCAGGTGGAGTCACTGTCATCCTTTTTTCAATTCTCCAATATTTCATGTGTGTAAAGTGGCTGGTTTCTATGCATTTCAATTCTATTTATGTGCCAAGCCCCATACTTTGAAGAAGATTCATTCAAGCTCACCCCCAAAGTAATACTTTTTTAGATCAAAGACATCAAGTATGGAGAAAAGGAGGCTCATTCCAATGCAACAGTGTAAAGGTGACCTGAGTTTTATAAGCCTTGTCAAAAGTATACCCCTGATGAAACTAAAATCTGGCTTCAGTGTGGCTTTCTTTTTTGTCATATATTTCCAAAAAGCCACTCTTCCTACAGGCAAGCATACAGTATCGCATTTAATTACAATAATTTGGTTTATATGACAATTTGCCACAGTTTAATCAGCAGGTCACCAGCTGGAGAGTTGTGCTAAGGTGATCCAGGTTAAGTGCTGTGGTCAAGGATTGAATTGTGTGTGTGTACATGTGTGTGTGTTTGTGAATGTCTGACGTGTGCATGTTTTCACCAGTGATTGGGGGCTCAGATGACCCTGTGATCTGTAGGTCTTGCTACAGTTTGGCTCCACTGCTGAGGCTGCCACATGGCTGACTGGCCGAGAAATCTTTCTCTCTCTCTCTCTCTCTCTCTCTCTCTCTCTCTCTCTCTCTTTCTCTTTCTCTCACTCCCTTCTCTCTCTTTTCATTTATCCTTGTATCTCTATCATCTCACTCCTTCTCCCTCTCATCCTTCCTCTTGTGTGTGTTGTTTGTTTGTGGCCTGTGGTGTGTTCAGTCAGAATTACCATCAAACACTGAAGGAGGGTTTCAGAGGGATGCGGATTAGCTTTAACATGCTGAGTAAGACCGCAGCACTCAGAACAGCACATTGCTGCTAATTTGGTACCGCTGTTAATTTATCCGCCCACATGTACACAAACATATACACACACTTTGTTCCTGCCATGAACAGTCACCCTGTTTCCAGTCAAAATCGTGCATCGGGGATTTTTCTGGAAATGACAGACCTGTTGTTAATGACTAGGGAAGAGGGTTCGCCAAGGCTTTGTGTGTGTGTGTATGTATTGTGTATACAGTATATGTGTATGAGTGAGTGGGTGAGTTCTGGCTCAATGGCGGCTCTTGGCAGAGCAGTGCTCTCTTCTCCCTGGTTGCTAACATCAGGGGACCAGCCAGGCATGTAATGGAAACTTTGGAGATTTAGAGGAGCAGCTTGCTAAATACGACCCCCTGATGTACTGCCTTAGATGGCTCCCATTGTACAAAACATTACTAAAGCAGGTCATCATGATAAGTTATATTTTATGAGACTATGAAAACTGCTGTGGTTGCTCCTAACCAGGAAAATGAGCAGAATATTTTACGATCCTTACCTGTTTTGTATTTTGGTTAGAGCAAAGATGAGAATCTTGATTGTAGCTGGAGGTAAAACACCTTGTTCATTAAGTTTGGGGTAAAGAGTCATCGTTAGGAAAAAGAAATCCCCACTGAGCTGAGGTTTATGTCAAATGAAAAGGTTGTGTATCATCTAAGACTAAGGGTTGAGTTCTGGACAGTAGATGAAAAGCACATGCTGAAGGTGGAGCCTCCTCAGTTTTAATGGTGTCTGACTGCTGCAGGTTGTTTGGAGCTGATGTGTTGTAGCAACAGAGAACTTATTGTTGTTGATCCTCTGTCTGTATGTGTGATTGCTTGCATTTATTTTAATGCTTTTGGATATGCATGTTTTTGTGTCTCTAAGGAGGATGTCTGTGCTGAGAATTACAACACTTGTTCTGTCATCATCTGCAGAGTACCACTAGCCTGGCTAACATCTGCCTCAAGACCAAGGAACTGATTAAACCTTGCTGCCTGCGAGTGTCTAGTTTATATAAATGCAGATTTGCATATGCAAACATGCTTACAATTGTGCACCATCTCTCGGTATCTTTCCACACTCTTTTTTTATCATTCCTCTGTAAATTTATCCCTTCATTCACAACTATGTCCATATTTGCACTGAGTTGTGTGCTCCTGTGTAACTCATCTGTGCTGCAGATTAATTTTTCAGAGCACAGGCAGCTCTGCTGCTGTCAGTAAGAGAAGCCGGAGAAGGAGGAGGAGGAGGAAGAGGAGGAGGGTTGCAGTCGTCTGGGTCTTGGGAAGGCTTGCCAGCCAGCACAGGTGGCGTTTTGTCTGGATTCTGCCCAGGGAGAGAGAATGCACAGAGAGGGGAGGAGGCAGGGGGGCAAAGAGGGAGGCATCAGTACATACAGCACTTGGATTTATATATGATTGTTTAATTCAGTGATTCACTGCTTGATCCTTTATAATAGGTTTGTGTTTTTTTTTAATGTGGAAACCACAGTAAACCCTTAATCCTGCTGCCTGAATTGGCTTTGAATAAAAAAAAAAACTCATATCTGGAGTGCCAAATTACTCCCTGGAATAGATGAATGAGGATTAATGAAATGCATGTATGCAGCAAAGGATGAGTTTTGACAATGTCTGTTAAGTGCAAATAGCACTTAGAACTCAATAGTTCAAATGTTATAAATCTTGTCTTATTCTGAAATTATTCATTTTATGTGAACAACCATTGCCAAATGAACACATTTGTGCAGTGGTTTGGCTCTTCTAAGTGTTTACTCCCATCTCTGAGATGCTGGCAGTGGGACTGGGTTGTTATTAAGAGTGCTTCATCTGGCTTTGTGATTACAGCTCTGACCAAGCTGACAGACTGCAACCCCACCGACAAACAGCATGCAAATGATTCTCACACATGAGCATGCATCTGTGCTATGATACTGATGCACACAAATGTAGTCTGTACACACATATATGTCTACTTAACAATATGCATCACGCACATGCTGCATGTGTGGGAGTGACACATACGCACCCAGATGCTGTCACAGTCGCACCTCAATTTGTCACATAGTGCTGCACCATTAGAAATTTACACCTTGTACTTGTCTCTCTTCATGCACCCCAACTCACACACTGTGCACTTTCACATGAAAACACTTCCTTCTTTCCTGTTTCTTTCTTCCCGTTGAAAAACGAGAACCCTGCAGGGAGTGAAGTGGAAAGGTGGGGGAGAGGGGTGTAGGGTGGAGCATCTGGAATAACACTCACCCGTCTCTCATATCACTGCTCTCCCTCTGATCTCTTGCACTCGCACACACACACACACACACACACACACACACACACACACACACACACACTGTCATTTGCAATACCAGCAATCACCACTTCTGCTTCATCCCCGCTCCTCTTTCCAATGACATTAGTGGGGGTGGTGGTCTTGAAGTAGACCCCATCTGGGGTGTGTGTGTGTGTGTGTGGCAGGGCTGGTGCCATTGTGGCTGGGACAGTAGTGTGCTGGGGAGGGGTGGTTGCTGGCTGCTGTCTACCAGTGATCTACTGTACATCACCACTCACTCTACGCACACTTGGCTCTGCAAGTGCAAACTGTTTGTCAGCCCCTTTTGACTTTTACAGTTAAAGGTCATGACTAAAATTTATGCTTAATAGTCAAGGAAAAATGCAAATTCCTGCACACACACACAGATTTATTGCTGGTATTAGCTTGTTTGTTATCATTTTACTTTTTGGTTGCAAAGACAAATATGGTACATTTTTCACAATGCTATTATTTTCCTGTTACTAAAATGTTTAGCCTTTTACCTCTTTGGGTGAAAGGTTTTACAACTAGTCATGTTCATGGCATAGCTCATGTACACAAAAAGGCCACACCCTTAGTGTTGATGAAGACTGCTGTACTGTATATTGCTTCATTTCAAAATGATTCCATCTTTTTCTATTAAAAAAAGGGCTATTTTTCGCTTTTGAGTCTATAATTTTAAATTGCATGCTTTTTCATATTTTTGTGTGCGATTCTGTTGGAATTGTGTAACAAGATAATTAAAGATTGGCACGGGCATTTCCAGGATTTTTTTTAAATGGGGTGGCACAGGGCAGACTAAGAACACAGCAGGGTGGGTGGCACGGGAAAACTGGTGTAGAGAAAATGATTTTCAGGCCCCTGTGTCCTATTACAGATTTATTATATGAAAAATTGTGTTGCACAAGAGTTTCAACATAATCTTGTGTTGGATAATTGTTTTGCAAAGTGGACAAAGTATACTTTTTACTTAAGTACAATGTTATAATCTTAGTTAAGTAGCTTAATAGTACACAGGTTGTATAATCAAAATGAAGTTAAAGTACCTAAAGTAAAAATACTCATTATGTGAAACAACACTTTTCAGAATCATATACGGTGCTTAACAAATTTATTAGACCACCACCCAGTGTAAGGTTTATGCCACAGCTGCCCTAAAGTAACAGTATTAATTACCAAAATCATTTTTTATATTTCAGTAATGGTTAATCCACCAGTATGCACAAGTTTGTTAACTGAAATAATTTTAATGCTAAAATATAATTTTTGTTGTTATCCCTGAATTTTCAAATTTACTGTTTTACAAAAGGCAGAAAAAATACTAAAGCACATTCTTATTTTGTGATTAAGATGCCAAATTACAGTTATTTACTTGCATTCCTGAACAGAAAAATTTGTCTTAGTGGTTAAATGTTTTGCTTGATTGATTTTTGACTTCTCAGAGAAGTCCAGTGTGCCGACTCAAATTTGGGTATAAAATTTGAGTGGAACAGTTTCAGTTTGAAATTCTTCACTCCTGTTCAAAATGGTAAAATATCGAGAACTCACTGAAAAGGAAAGAGTCCACATCAAAGCACTTTGTGATGCTGGATGGTCTTTTTATGACAGGTGGTCCAATAAATTCGAGATGCACCGTACATGATATTATTGTATCATAATTACTGATTTATATCTCTTTAATGTTACAGCTGTTGGTGATTTAACATGGAAATACTTCAGTAAAGTACAATTAAATTAAACCTCAGTAAAATACTTGAGTAAATGTAGTCAAGTCAACTCAGTCCTCTCATCTAATGGCTTTGGTGGCAGCCAGTAACCAGTAGGTGAGCAGAAAGATTAGAAAAGTGGTTCCACTTATTTGATTAAAAGGAAATAAAACAAAACAAAACATAAACATGCTCTATCACCTAAATGAAAAATCAGGAGCAAATAAAGTGTGAAGTCTACACAGTAATGTGCACAGTAGCTAATGGATAAACTAACTTGTAGCTAAAACCAATACATAAACTACTCAGATGGTTAGGTAAAAGTTACAGATATATGGTTAAAAATATTTATCTAGCAGAAATGAATAAATGAGAAATGAGAATGTTTAAAGTTATCTTTAAACTGTTGACAGAGATATCTTAACATAACAGCTAAAAAGTTTAATTAGCTAAAACGAATAGATATATTTTGCATCGGCAAACTACCTAAAAATAATGATTAAATGTAAAACGATGAGCTACTTAACAGTGTAGTAAATAGTAAAAATAAATAAATAAATAAGTATAGTAATAGCAAAATTTAGCTAAAACTATTGATAAATGGTCAAACTGATAACTAAAATTATTAATAAATAGCTAGCTAATGAGCTAAACGGAATAGGTTGATATGTAAACAGTAAAAGAAGGAATTGTTTTTGGAATTTTAAATAGTTATGAATAAATAAAGTAGTACAGGATAAACCACTGAAATAGCTAAAAGTAACCAAATGACTCCTGCTAATGTTAAAATTTATGATCAGCATGCATTGCCCCTCTGACACTGTACTTCTGTGGAGGTATGAGATTAAATTCAAAGTCATTTTTCTCAGTTAATATACACCAACATTTATTTGTATTTGGGACTGTGGGGCAAAAGCAACTATTATGTGGTGCTGAAGCAACTCACAGCTGTTCATTTCAAAGAATGAAATTGTGACTCACTGTTATTTAGTCATTACTCGGGCTTCGTGTAGTGAGAAATTAGCCTTAAATCTGTTGCTTGTTTTAAAATCCTAAGGCTGCTTTGGATTACCTTCTGTCAATCAACAGCAGCTGCGTATGTGTCTATGTGTGTGCATGTGTGAAGAGGGTAGACACTTAAAGTCTCTGCAGGCTACATTCAGACTGTATCAATATGATTGACAGCAGTAATGGTGTGATAATTCCACACATCAGGCAAATGAAAAGCTTCATTTCACAGAGCGGTTTGGATAATCAGTGTCTGAAAAATAAACCAAGTTTTTTTTCTATTTGCACCATCATTTTGCCTTTCTTCTTTTCAGACTTACCCCTCCTGCATATTAAGCTTATTCTCTCTATTTCTGTCTTTCATTCATGCAGGATGAATGCCGTAACTTCATCAAGGTGCTGCTGAGCAGAAACGGAGGCCTGTTTTTGTGTGGAACCAACGCCTTCAACCCGCTATGTGCCAACTATACTGTAAGCAAACGCATGTGATCACGCCTGCCTTACAGCTCTACCTGTGAGTGGTCGACCATCCATTAACCGATAAATAACATCTATTTTTACAGAAGAGGAGTCTCACTTCTATAGCACAATTAGTAGAGCTGTTCAGGTGAAAATGTACAGCTTCATTATATTGTTTGTGAAGCAGTTGAGGCAGTGTTGATTTCCTCCCCAGGAGTTATTTATCCTTCTTGTCTGGCAGTTCCAGTGCCTTGTTTTCCTGAGATACAACAGTTGTTATTTCTCGGTGGTTAAACTTTGTGGTCTGCCGAGCTTGTTATCATTGAGAGTCAGAGACGGAAAATCAAGAAGAACACAAAGAGGGGAAAAGAGGAAGAGGAGAGTATTCACAGAGTACGGCTGCTGAGACGTGACTTGTTGCGGTAAAGAGAGAAAAGCAATTCCACAGATGGAGGCAGATTTTGAAAGACGCCAGGGTTTGAGCTACAACTGTAAGCGTTACCTAGCCTGATTCAAACAAATAGCCAAAATGTTTTCTGAATATTTCTCCTACTCTGTCCCAAAACACATTTGTCAGACTCTGAAGGTTTGTATCCATCAAGCAGCAAGTCGCCAGAATCTTCCAACATGCAGCTGAGCGTGCTCCACTTCCTAGCCTATCCCTGTCTCGCTCAATTACAGTAACAATTTTAAACTTGCAGAAGAAAAAAACTACACATAAATATTAATCATCGGCTGGGGTGATTTCACATCATTCTGCAGCGATATTAAACCAGGAATGAAGGCAGTTGAGTTGGAGAGAGAAACAGAAAAAAATCCTTTCACTATCAAAGGCTTTTTCAGATAACTGTTATTTTCAGTCTCTCACATTTCAAACACAGTGCAACAGTGGAACACTGAGACGTACTTGGCCCATTATCTGTCAGCCACTAATGACATTCTACAACAGAGTATACCTCACCTGTCTCTGCCTGATAGGCTGTCATTTTCTCTGGGGACTAGTTAGTGATGCTAGCTACTGTTTTATTTATAGCAGGGTTTTAATGAAATGACACCTATAAATTATTTCATTTTCAACAGTGGATGAAAACTGAAGTGTTCAAAATCTGCTGTTCTCCTGAAATAGTTGCTTGAGGCGACCTTTAAATTGTATGTGTTTGTGTAATTGATAGTCAAAGAGTAGCAGAGATTTCATTATATGAGCTGTCAACTTTATTGAAATTTTAACATGGCTTTATGTGGATGTATGGACCCCTATGTGTGTGTATATGTGTGTGTTTGTCTCTGTTATTTATGGATGAAAATGTGACTCTCTTGTTGTTTGCTGCTGTGCCTAATTGCCTCCAGTGAATCATTAGTTCGCACTTATGGTAACACTCCCTAATTGCCATTCTCTTGTGGCTTGTTTTCATGATGCTGCTGTAGATGTATTCATATTGTTTGGAGTAACCAGATTGATGCATGCGTCTGTGTGTGTGTGTTTATGCACGTGTGATTTAACAGGGAGACACTCTGGAGATGGTAGGAGACACAGTCAGTGGGATGGCAAGATGCCCTTATGACCCCAAACATGCCAATGTTGCTCTGTTTGCAGGTAAGACATCGTAACATCGTTTGTTTTGGTCTTTACTTCCTCACCTGCGGCTTGTTCATGCATACCATCACTGTCATACATTTGGAGATCACAGCAGTGAATGAGGAACTGTGCAATGCCATCTTTCCTCCATCAAAAGATATTTTTGTCCCTTGAGTAGAACAAATCAGAGTCTTTGTGTTTCTTCAGTTTCACTCAGTTTTATTCAGCTATGTTGTTTACCTCATCATATTTAAACTTTTCACTAATAATCAGTTCTGTGGCTGAAACTGTTGGGAGCCATTACTGTGTAGCCCCTTATCTGATATTAGTTGGCAGTAAAAAAAATGTTTTATTCTTTTTGCGTGGGAGTGCTGCAAAGTTTCAATTATGTTACTGCAATTAAATTGTTGACTGGTCAGTCATATCGTGTTTATGATGCAGCGCATAATAGGTTACATTAACTTCAGCTTCACTGTTTGCATTTAAGATGATGCTTTGGCAGACTATCCAGCTCACCAGCTGTTTCTGTGTGTGTGTGTGTGTGTGTGTCAGAGGGGAATCTGTTTACGGCCACAGTGACTGACTTCCTGGCCATTGATGCTGTGCTCTACCGTAGCCTTGGGGACAGTCCCGCTCTGCGCACCGTGAAGCACGACTCCAAGTGGTTCAGAGGTACGTACAGACGTGTGTGTCATTCTGTGTGTATGTGAATGCTTTAATGGGGTGTGTTTGTTTGTGCTTTAGCAAGTGTAGTTACGTCGGCGCAGTTCCCTCAGCATCATGCCTGCTGTTGATGCTTATAGTTTCTGTCCACATTACTTAGCAGCATGCAAGATCAATACATGTGTTGGTAGGAGGGGTCTGAGTCAGCAGGCAGACAGCTCCATGTTCAGGGAGCTGTACACAAAGCTGCCTCTTTCAACATAATCTGAGTCATGTATATCACCCAGTGTCCAACCAAACATTTCTCCCCCACTGGCCCACAATGGGTTATTAGATCAAAGTTTTACTGCATCCTTTTATATTTTTACTGTCTCAGGGAAAAAAGCTCATTTTAATTACTTTATATGCTGCTGGGTAGCTTAATCTATAATAATACTTTACTGGCAGATTTATATTGTATGTTATTAATCTAAAACTGCAAAAATAATTACCTACAAAAGATTTAAAATACATGTATTGGTGAACACCCCATGAATCTAATATGTAGATTGTTATTATTTTTTTACCTGAGTAGGTTTTGATTACACTAACTCTGAGCTCACTGTATGCACTGCGGTGCCGCCTCTTTGCTGTCAGCTGTCTGCATGTGTTAGTCAAAAAAATCTGCAGCTGCTCCATAAATTATACCTGTGATGACAGTGTCATTGGTACTGTTGTTGTGTTATCAACGTTTTTGTTAAAAAAACAAAAAATAGGAAGCTTAGGCTGAATTTTATTTATTTATTAATTTATTATTTGCACACATGCACCTAAATGCAGGTTATATTGGCACACAGGTACTTTTAGTTGAGCATGTAGGTAAAATGCATACCCCCTTAAGAATCCTGACTTTCTTTAAATAGCATCATCTGCTTCCTTTGACGTGAAATGTTTAGGCTACAAGGTGAAAACACTGAGTGCAAAAAAAACTACAGTTCAACTGGTGACTTTGACTGGTGGAAACACTGTCGCCAGAGCAACCGGGCCAGCGGCCGGCCAATCACCTTGCATGACATACTTTTTTACAGACCCTGGGCATTGGTTATTTATTTGCACACAAGCTCTTAAATTTATTTTACAGTTGGCACAGTTGCAAGTAAAATGCTTGCTCTGCATTTTCAATGTCATTAAGAACCCTTCTTTCTTTAGGAGCCCCATGCACTTCCTTTGACTTGAAGTTGACTTATTATTTAGGCTATGAAGTGAAAATATTGATTTTGATTAGTGGAAACACTGTCACTGAGTGGGCCAACAGCTTGTCAATCACCTTGCCCGAGCCGTTTGTTACGTCAAACCTTGCCATGGTCAAACATAATGCTGACACAGGATTTAGAAGGTCCTGGGTGTACTGTGTAGAATGGAGGTCATTTCTCAGAAACATGAGGGAGTCATAATGTGCTTATTGTTTGCTGTGAAATCCCCTTTCACCATGTAATGAAATTAAGCATGGCTGTTGCCTCTTTCTCACTGCCCTCATGTTACTTGGGTTTTGTGGGAATTAATGATGCATTTGCAAATGGAAATGCTGTTTTGCTGTATGCTTTCTCATCTATATTTCATTAACCCTTTCCTCTCCATGCACCATTCCTGTATACTTCATCTTTCTTTTTCGTTTTTTTTTCTCTTACAACACAGAGCCATATTTTGTCAGTGCTGTGGAGTGGGGACCTCACATCTACTTCTTCTTCAGAGAGATAGCCATGGAGTTCAATTACCTGGAGAAGGTAAAGAAGTAATTCTGGGGGAAGTGTATGCTCCGCTCCTGCTGAACTCTCTCACATTAGCTGGAGGTCCAGTCAGAGGTCTTTTAAAAGGACTGCAGAGGAATGTATGACTTTATCATTAGAATACAACCATGGAAGGAGCTGCAGGTCTAATGTCCCTCTGTTACAATTATTTGAATGTCAATATAAATTCCCACAGCTGCAGTGACCTTTCATCCTTATATTTGTTTATATGTATATCTAATACAACAAATCACGTTATGAACAAATAGCTCATGTCTGTATTAACCTGAGAAAAAGTCGTCTATTTTATATTGACTCTGTATATTTCCTGAGCAGTAGCTGCATCTTTATTAAAAAAAATAAAAATAAACCTGTTTCTTTAATAAATTAGCAATTCACATTTGGGGAGAAGTGTTTGCAAAAGGTCCCTGGCTGCGACATGTTTACAGAGAGCAGAGTAAATTGATACTTAAGCAGCATCAGTATTGTGTGTTCAAAGAAGCAATTTTGAGATGCACTGACATTTTCATGAATAATTGATATTAGATTTACCATTATAAAACAATGATCTGTCAAAAAAGGGTTTCCACATTGCAAATAGCATGCAAATGACTCTTTAGAGATCACCCTGGAGTTAAAAAGAGCTTTTTAATATGCAGTTTTCAAGATGAAACACAAACCTCTGGAAATATTATCCAACTCCCCAGCTTATCATTGGAGTTATATGGGAGCTGTGTTTATACTATACTGTGAGTATCGTATTCTATGCATACATCTGCTCTTATGCCCGACTACTCACAGGTGGTGGTGTCACGTGTGGCCCGAGTATGTAAGCGCGATCAAGGCGGGTCACAGCGCGTCCTGGAGAAGCAGTGGACGTCGTTCTTAAAGGGCCGTCTCAACTGCTCTGTTCCCGGTGATTCCCACTTCTACTTTAACCTGCTCCACTCCACTAGCCCCATCATCAGGATGCACGGCAGGGACATCATCCTGGGGGTGTTCTCCACACCAGCTAACAGGTACAACGCACAAACATGACTCTCTCTCTCTCTCTCTCTCAGGTACACACACACACACACACACACACACACACAAGGAGACAAGATCACTGAATCCCAGCTTTTTCATCATAAATAAAAACCGTGGCCTATAAATTGAAAAGTTAGGTCAATGGGGACCTGCATTCTTTCAAATGGCCAACAGGAGATGATTCCGCTGGTTATGAAAAGTCGAATTGTATAGAAGTGTATGAGAAAATTACCCTGCTGCTTTCTTTATGTATGATCTCACAAAACATTTTCCTGATGAGCTTATGGTCTCAATTGCTATTTTCAAGTCTTATTAAATACAACAAGAAGTTGATTTAAGAAATGATGGTCCCCATTAGACTGAAAAAGACAAGACATTTCCACCTTTTCTTCATGGCATATGGTTTCAAAAAATCAAAATGGCGAAAATGCTCAAGTCGAGGCTTCACAAAGCAATGGATGATGTCATGGTCTCATTGTTGATCTTTTATATACAGTGTATGGTTGTGTGCCAGAATCCTGTCAAATAATTTACATACCCATTTATTAACACTGCCACCTATTTCACATGTTACTTTTGTCTATTTTAACTACGCCTTTTTTATTACACTATACTGTATCTAGCCATGTTTAACAATTGGACTTTTACCTTTAGCTGTACCAACTTCTTTGTGTAATTACTGAACTCATTTGCATGCAATACTCAACATGTGATGTTCAGCTGTTACAGATAACTCAATGTTGAAACTGAGTTGTTTTCAAACTACTTCTCAGGTTACTGCTTATATTTCCTCACATCTCAAGCAGCCTCACAGAACCTCATAGGGAATCGCTTCTCTAGTTCACTCAACCTGTTTGCCTTTAAGTTCATTTTTTGCATGTTGCTTATTTCTTTATAGGTTGTTTATAAATGTTTAGAAATACTTAAAGTGTTTTTGAAGAAATGCACATCTTTAGAAAGATGTCTTTACATCCTTCCCATGGAGATGGAGATAGACGCCTAGTGTGTAACCACACTCATACAGCTCACCTTGAAGTTATAGTGGACCACCATAGTTTCAGGAAAATGAACGTGTCTGTGTTGGGGTGCTGAGGTCAAGACTGTGGAGTACAGAGTAATTTAAGACACATGGAATGCTTTCATGGAGGACAAAAGGGTGATTTGTTGAAAGACAAGATTAAACTGAAAAAAAGCTGACAGGAGGAGGGAAAAGGAGAGATGTTGCCCAGTAAGTTGGGGATTACTGGAGACTGCGGGCATTTGCAGAGCCAAAGACGACACAAACTGTAAACCAGAAAAACTGAAAAACAGAGAAAAGAAGGGAAAGAAAATATTTCTGTATACCATATATACAGTATATTTACCCTTTAGATGTACTCTATATGGAACTGTGTTCACATTGAAGAGGTAGCGATACACAGCTAACTCAATTTAACGCTGAGTCTTCTTGGCAGTTTTTTTTTTTTTTTTTTTTTTTATTTTTTTTTTTTTTTTTTTTTTTTTTTTTTTTTTTTTTTTTTTTTTCTTTTTATTTTTTTTT
>VUQI01031918.1:0-18296 GCA_015106735.1 Paratilapia polleni | reverse complement strand
TTTTTTTATATGTATTTTTTTTTTTTTTTTTTTTTTTTTTTTTGTTTTTTTTGTTTTTTTTTTTTTTTTTTTTTTTTTTAATCCTTATGTTTTGTTTTTGTTTTATCCCATGTCTTTTTCCTCATACAGTTACAGTAATCTGCTTATCAGGCTTCGTTTGAAGATGCTTTCACAGAGCACTTTGATGCTGTTTTTCTCAGCATAGTAAGATGTCATCTTAAAAGTAAGTCTGAGACTAAATTGCTCTGAATGTTTGTGGCCACCTCCTCCAAGTTGCAGAGGGATAAAGCTCTATGACTTTGCTTCACTATATTGCAGTCTAAGTGGCTCATATTATAGAAAAGAATTCAGTATAGTTTTTCTCTGATGGCCCACTCATGTTAAACTACCTCAGTGGCTTGGATTCTACTTTGCTGTGTCTGGTAGTGCAAGCATTTTGAAGCAGACACTTAGAAATGCTTGCAACTGCCTCCTTTTTGGTGCGATAGCAATACAACCTCTCACTGTAATGCCACCAGCAGCCTAACTGGCATCAATCAGTGGTCTCATTATATTAACATCTTTATTTTTTAGAATATAACAAGGCTCTGTACCAGTGGGTGCAGGAGGTGCGCAGTAGGACAAGTACAGAAGAGACAAGTAAATTTAAAAGGAGAAAAGATAGAGAGGGGAATAAAGAGGGGAAGAGACGGATGAGAAACTCAAGGACGAGGAAGTCAATAATGGACAACACGTGCATTCCCTGCTCTCTGAGATCTAAAATTGTTTCATCAGCTGCATCTTATCTGCGTGTTTGGAAGGACACCGCTGCGAGAGGGGGGCACTGCCTGCAGAGACAGATGGATGCTTCATACACACACTCTCATACACAAACACACACATTCAAAAACAGTTACAATGGTTCCCAGATAACAGCATTTACAGCTCACCAAAGAAGCGAACCAGCTGAATACACACACACCTGCCTGTGCAACCTGCCACTGGGTCCTATTTTAAATAACTGCCAGCCGAGACAGAAAGAAAAGGAGGTGTAGATGGACAGATAAAGAGATCTGTGATGGAGGTAAATAAACACAAAGAAATAGAAAGAATGTGTGAGGTGATCTAAAAAAACTCCCACTGGCCCCTGCGTGGCCCCAGCGTGGCCCACTGCGCCACACTGGCCAAGTGCTTGCCAGACAAATTACTTTGGCTGGCAGCTTGCAGTGAAAACAGCATGAAGAAGGACCTGGGAGTGGAGGAAAAAGCTATTCTCTCCTGCTATTTGGCCCTCTGCAGCATATATTGGACTGTAGTATGGGAATGAAGTCAAGGTTTTACTGTCTCCCCTGGACACTCTGAAGTTGTGAGCCACATACTCCTGGAGTCATTAGATAGCCACATATCAGCTCCTCAACTGTTTTGTAGTTGCATTTGTGGGATCATTTACTCTCTGTTTCCAGAGTATAACACCACCACAGGTTGCCATTTCCTTTGTCAATCTACCATTGAAGCACAGGGGAATTTCTCTCCAACAGGCATGAAAGTAGATGCCAGATTTCCTACTGACCACCTCCTGCACTTACACTCCTGATGCTCAAAAGGTCAAGGAAACATCAGTAGCAACAACAAACTTAAGAGAGAGTGTAGAATATAGGACCATATTGGTAAAAATATTTTCTGGTTTATATAATAAGTTATATCTCTAAAAAGAAGAGTAGCAGGATGTCAAACTGAAGACTTACCTGGGGGTGGTAATGAAAACAAGCCTTTCTCATTATTATTTATTACATTATGCTATTGTTTTGCCAGCTAAAAATGTCTATTTCTTCTGGGATAGACTGACATGAGCTCATTGGTTTTATTATAGCCACCCAAGAATGCAAAGAAAATATTTAATTCAAAATAAAGGAAATCTGGTGCATCTGGAGAGTAGGAGGCCATGTTTGGTTTTGGTTGTAAAGAATCTCAGGGGTCAGACAGCGGGATGTCCCTGAGGGAAAATGCAGCAGAAGAGGGGAAATGAGGAGGACAAGGAGCAGGAGGAGAACAGGTTTACAATGCCAGGATGCACAGCTGTGCAAGCTAGACCCCCTGGGCCTGCAAGCAGAGTAAGCACAGGAATACATAATAAGGCAGCTAGCTAGTTCTTGAGAAATGGCTTTTGGATAGGAACACCGCATGTAGTTGAGCCATGTCATGAGAAAAATAGAGAGTTGTAACAGCAAAGTTAGCTAGTCCAAATAGGCCGTGGCAGTTAGGTTAGAGAAAACAAAAACCCACAGGGACATCGAAGAAAGATCAAGGGAAAGTATGAAAAATATAATGAACAGTAAAAAGGAGATTAGGCAGGATGTTTTTGTGAGAATAAATGAAAGTGAAAAGATGATGGTAGATGATGAAAGTTCAAGAGGTGCAAAGGTTCCAAAAAAACTGAGGCCTATTTAGAAAGTTTTTATATAAAGTGGTGTTTTTTTTATTTTTTTAATGTAGTTGTCTTGACAGTAGCCCCATGATAGACTGGCTTGTCCAGGGTGTGCCCCTAAATTTTCATAAATTCATGTACTCCGGTAAAACTACAACTTTCGGTTCTGTACTGTTTTCGTGGCAGATTTTACATTTTTTAATATAACCAAAACCATTCAACAATATTATATTGGAACAGAAATTATATAACCCTGATGTAACTGACATGGGAGATCTATATATTTTTATTTCTGCTGAATGTGCAAAATCATTAGCCTCTGATTTAAAAGAGTTAAACCACTAATTAAATGATTGATTTCCCCCCGACTTGCACCGTCTTCTCCCCTTCCTTCCTGTATAATACTGGCATCATGTGTCTGTTAAGATCGTGTTGGAGTATTTCAAGCTGTCAGTGAGTTTGTTAAACAGTGAGGAAGCACTTCAGACTCCACAGAAGTCCTCTCAGACAAACATCACATGCATCTCTGTAGCCTTGACAGACTGCCAGCAAAGAAAAGACAAATTCCACCAGACAGAAGGAAAGACAGAGACAAAAAGTAAACAAAGGAAATGTAGTCTTTAAGTGTGAAGGGTGACTAGGAAAATTATTGAAAATGAAATTTGTGTGCAAAAAAAAAAAAAAAAACAGACTTAAAAATATAAGTGGGAGAGATAAAGAGAATAAAAATAAGAATGAGAATAATTAAGAGAATTCTGTGAGAAAAACAGCCCGAGGCTTTTTGGCTTACTTCTGTTAGACACTGAACCCTACACGGGCCAAACCCAGTGACCTGCAGCGAAAGAGAAAAATAGAGCTGGGGGCTGGAGGGGTGGGTGAAGGTAGAGAAAGGAAGCCAAGCTGGCACTGGTGCAAAGCTGGCAGGCATGTCAAACATAACATCTGGTGCCTGCAGCCCTGAGAGAGACGCCGTATCGTCCACAGATACACCTGCAGCTCCGCCATGCTGGCCAGGGTTGAGTCACATCCCTGCCTATGAATGATAAGTACTGAGGGAGACGGCATGACCTGATCAAATGGCACATCAGGAGTGCACGGCTCCCTACTGCAACCAAAATCCAGCCTTCAGGCACTGCCTTTCCAAACAAACTGTGTCTTTCAAAGGGGCACTCAACAGAAACACCTCTCAGCTCGATACAGAATCCTAGGGGCAGGCTTCACAGACTCTCAATTCACCAGCTGGACATTTACTTTTGAAGAAAGAAAGAGTGAAAGAAGGAAATAAACAGATGGGGTTTGTGTGGGATTCATGTAGCAGCAGGTTGCAGGTGACTCAGTCTCAGTTTTTTTTTAATGTCTGTGTATCTCTAAGGTATTAATACTGAGTCATTGCTCTCACACCACGCACACCATTAGTCATTGATGAGGACACATTCGGAGCAGAGACTTCAGTCTGGGAGCAGGAAGCATGGGATGTTTTTTTTAAAAAACTCATTTCTTATCTCATCCTGACACTGCTCTCTTTATTTCTTTGTCTCTGTAGTCAAAGCACAAAAATATAGACTCAGAAGTGAGTCTCAATCTGACTTTGTCTGAATGTATCTGTATTTGTTGGTTTTGTCTGTGTGTATTTACTTGTGTTGGGGGAGAGCACGGGGTGGGCTGCGAACACTTCTCAGAACAGATGCTCTGCTCCCTATTGCTGGGTCCACGAGTAGTTAAACAGCCTCCGAGGTGCACCAGGCTCTTTACTGTAACATGTTGTTGGGTTCATTGCCTTTACGAGAAATTTCTAGCCCCTTTTGTGAAAGAGAAAATATTCAGTGACTCACTTCCTATTTGGTTTATATTCCAGGAATTCCAGCCAAGATCTTTTCATGGGCTTAATCTAGTTGTTTCATCCGCTGCATATCTATTCTTTGGCCGCAGAGTTGACAGCGTCTATCTTACCCCGCTTTTCTTTCCGTCTCAGTAGCAATTTCCTTTGTGTTCCAGCAATGGATGTCAAAATATGAACAGCCCATATCCAATTTGTCATCTTTGCTGGGTGTCTGTCCCTTTCTCTTGTCACAATTGACTTTCTATATTTTAACTTTTTTCCTATTTCAAGTTTCACAGTCTATTTTTCAGTCAAGCTATAATCTACCTTATCTTTTTTTTCCCCGTCACTTATTCTTTCCGCACTCTTGTTGGAAAGTAAAGCCTGCTGACATTGAGCCATTTTGTGTCCGTTCAAAATGTTGCTATCAATCGTCAGTCTCTGTCTCACTCTGCCTCTGTCTCACCATCCTGTTTCTGTCTCTGTAGTATTCCAGGTTCGGCAGTGTGCGCCTTTGACATGGAGCAGCTGGCTGCTGTGTTTGATGGAAGGTTTAAGGAGCAGAAATCACCAGAGTCTATTTGGACGCCTGTTCCAGATGAAGTCATCCCAAAGCCAAGGTGCAGATGGCAGTAATCAATTTGTGCACCTGTGTTCAAGTTGTTATCAAAGAGCTATCAGGAAAAAAGCTGTATTGTGAAGTTTTATTTTGAAGTCAAAGTTAGCCATAATACTGCTTTGGAAAATGTGTTTTACAGGTTGTCGTTCATTGGTAGGATTTCATACCCAAAGGGCATATAGACAATGCAAAACAACATGAGTAAACTATACTCACGAGTATTTCAGTCAGGAACACTTTAGAAAAAAAGAGGATTGTTATTCCATCTGCAGTAAATTGTATTTGACAGTATGGTTTTGTTCTGAGCCTCCCCACTCTTCCACTCACATACAGCAGAAGACCCAGGCACAGAACAGAGCAGACATTAATGACCGCAGATGTGACATTAATTAAATAAGACACAGCATTAGAAAGGAATAGCTGGGGTTTGGTTTGGCAGGGTTGCAAAGTGGCTTGCAGTGATGGCAGCAACTTTAAAATTGTGCAGCCTTTATGAGATCAGCCAATAAGATGCACAGAAGGGTACCAAATGATCCCTCAGCTGATGTGGGCTAGCACTGAGATCAGCTGTTATTGTGGGCTGAGCTTGACTCCTTGGCCTGCATGAACTAAAGCTATGGTTGGTTTTTTATATGGTCAAATAATAAGTAAAAAGGAGAATGTGGTTGTACACACTGTAGAAAAATCCCTTATCACAAGGATAAAGCTTGTTGCCGTCCAATCTATGCCTTGCCCTCATGCAAATATCTGTCAGTTTACTTATACTTAATATGTGAGCTTCTTTTGACTAAATCAAATCAGTCTCTTTTGAAAAAAAAAAAGCATATCTGTCTGAGTGTGAGACACTCAGACTGTCTAGACTGCTTAATTATATAATACCATCTTTACTGAGGATGGATTCAGAAACATTATATACTTTATGTTTAACATGCTTAATCTTATTTTCCCCAGACCCGGTGGTTGTGCCGTTCAAGGATCCAAGTTTAATTCCTCAAATTCTTTCCCCGATGAGATGTTAAATTTTGTGAAGACCCATCCTCTGATGGATGAAGCAGTCCCATCACTTGGACAAAGACCTTGGATAGTGAGAACCATGGTCAGGTGAGACTGAACTCAGAGTAGGAGTTAAAGCATGTAATTATGATTACCTTACTCACTATAGAGAATCACACTGCAACAGATGTGTCTCTTTTCAACATAATGAGGAGACATTTTATTTAATATACCTGACCAGTTGGAAGTTGTCCATACATAGAAAAGCAATTCAAAAGATCATTAATTTTTCCAGCAACTCAATATTAATTTGTAACTGCTAAAATATAATGAACTTATCTCATTGTTATACATAGGACTGTTTGTTTTGCAGCCAAAATTCAAAATAAATTAACACTTAGAGCGCACATTCATTGAGCTCAGCATTTCAAGTCACAACACTTAATTACAGGAGATGCCATGTTTATGAGATCTGAAATGGTCTGCAACCTTGTAGATTTACATTAACTCCTCCTTTTGTTGAAGTTATGTTGCTTTGGTGTTGCAGCTTGTGGTAGCAGGCTAGCAGCTGTAGCCCATCAAGTCCCACATAAATACTTGTGTGCCTCCCCCTCTCTGTCCCTCTCTCTCTCTCTCCACTATCTACCGTATGGAGTCCCCCTTCCATCCAGCCACCAGGGGATTATGGGGACTGGGTGTATGAGGAATATTAAACACCCGGCACAACATGGATTCTATTCTCGTCTACTGACTCACACATAGAACTCCGTGTAGATCAGCACCACTCTGCTATTGTCCTAGGACAAACCCATTTACTTGACTGATATTATTAATGACTGAAACGTCTGGTGTAATTAGTTTATTATGCAAATTTGATGAGCAGTTTCTTCTCTAAGGAATTCATTTCATTTCGCAGTGACTCAAGAGAAAATGGCATATTATGATTTAAATTCACACTAGGCCATATTTTACACCTAAACCAATCAGTTGTAATGCACTTAAATCATAAACTCGCCTCCAGGAACTGCTTTACTAAGCTTTTTAGCTTTCGTGGAAGTAAAAGTCCAAAATGAGCTCCACAGCTCTGTGGCATTAATGTAGTGCTCTGTTTCTCCTGTGGTTCAGGTACCAGCTGAATAAGATTGTGGTGGACACTGAGGCCGGGCCCTTTAGAAACCGCACCGTCCTGTTCCTCGGCTCAAGCCGAGGGACCATCCTCAAGTTTCTCATTATGCCCAACCAGGACAATACTGTTACCAGCAGCAACATCTTCCTGGAAGAACTGGAGGGATTCAACCCCGAAAAGTAAGACAATAAAACAAAGCATGAGCTGATTAAGAAATAAGCATGTATTTTGGATTGTTAAGAGAATAGTTTAGACATTTTTGGGTGTAGATTAGAAGAATGTCAAGTCTGTTTGTTCAATATAAAGAAACAGCATGAAGACTGTTAGCTGGTCTCTGTCAAAAGGTTAAAAATCATCTTTAGTTAAATCATTATAGCTGTTTTCACATATGAATTCCGGATAATGTTAGGGGAATTAGATGGGACATTGTCTGAAGCTGCCCTTTACATGCAGCACACACAGCGAGAGTTAGTCCACTTCAGACATGTCCTCACTGGAAATATACCATTTGGTTAAGACAGTGCTATCTTTGCTATTTCCTCACAAGTGCAAATAGGTGCAAAATCACATGGACTGCATGGGAGTCTTTCATGCACCTCCATCGGGTAATGTCTAGTAAAATTCAGGGCTACAGTACATGTGTGAAAACGGCTTATGTCTTATTTATATATTCTGACCATGTTATGTATAGTATGTGACATATTAATCAGTGAACTTTAGAGCTGCTTTTTTCCTTAGTTTCCTTTGTTTTTTTATGTGAACAATCTAACCTAAATACCCATAGGCTGTGGGCTTTGTATTTATTATATAGACACAAAAACAGTGTCAATTTTCTCAGCTAAGAAATTCTTTATTATTTCTTTAAGGCAAAAAACCTGTGTGGTGAGAGAGCTTGGTGTGAAATAGCTCGCAGATAGATGACACAGGCCCAGGCCAGGAAAGGGTTAAGTGACATCTAGCTTTGATGTATACACAATGAGGGGAGCTGGGAATGTGATGTGCCTCTTAGAAAAAGAGGTGCTGCAAGGGGAGAAAAAAAACGTATGTCCTGGAAACATGGTGTGTCCTGAATTATGCAGAAAACCTCACCTATTCTTTATGTGATGCACATAATTATGGTGGATGTGAGAATATGAAACTCCATGCAGAGAATAGAAATGTGGCAAACTGAAAAGAAAAGTGGTTAATGGTCATTATCAAGAAATCTCAACATGTTTTAATGAGCCTGAGAAGAACAGCATTAGTGGGAAAACATCAGAAAGTAATGAAATGATGATAAAAATCACGGTATCTTTAATCTTGACCAAAGTTTCAGACTGTCAGGAAAATTGACCCCTTATCTGCAGTCTGTAGCTAAATCATGTTTAATATCTGGATCTTGGCAAAAGATTGGACTAGATTGGGCTTCTTGATCCTTTCTAATTAGCATTTTACATGAGGCACGCAGCTTTGAGGCTCCTCTGAATGCCCATCATTACGTAATGAACACAGGGTACAATGGCTTTTCAGTCTTCCTTTTTGCTGTTTGTTCTTTTTGAGATGGTGGATGACTCCGGGGTGGGAGAGGGGGGAAACTGCCACACAGATGCAGGCAGATTTTCCTGGTGATTATCTTTTACTAAGGCTAATTAGAGTCATTTAAAAAGAAAGTACATGTTTCTAAACACTAGCTTTCTGTTGTAGCTAATTGTGCTCACTGATATAAGACATTTTTTTCCTGTAGTATGTGGAAACAAAGTGTTATTCCTTGAACCAACAGACTGGCAACACAATTCAGTCTACTTGGACTGTTTCACTTATTATTCATATATATATATATATATATATATATATATATACACACACACACTATTCTCTTTTCTTTTTCCATCTCCTCCAAAACACCAATTTCTGTGTCAGATATGACAAAATGTGGGATAGAGATGATGGCAAGTAAAATGAGGGACCCATGTGAATAAGCTTATATGGACTGGAGTCAGTGTGTGAGGGGTAATTTGGTGTGCATGGTGAGCTCACCAGGCGGTCAGTGACAGTCCAGCTTTCACAGCAGGCACCCAGCTAATCAGGAGAAAGCCACATCATTTTTTTTGCTCCAGGCCAGACAGCCCTCAAACTCACCTTATATCTACAGACAAAGAAAATTCTTGTGCCCTGCAAAAAAAAAAACAGGGCAGCTAACACAGTTACCATTTTTAATAAGTCATCACAGAAAGAAATCACTAACCTGTGATAGGTTTCTTTTCCATAATGAATCAAGAAATCAGCTGAAATCACCTCTTCAATTTTGTATACTCTTTTTTTTCACCTTCTCTACATCTCGCCCTCTCTCATTCACTGCCTTTTGTGATATTGGCTGTGAAGAATTGACTCACAGCTTGGCCTTAGCAGAATGATAGATTCTTCTTAATGACTGTGGGCCTGCTGCAATGCTATTACCATAAACCATCCAGATACAACGCATGCATGAGTGCACATGTGCATAAAAAGGTATAAATCAGCTGCATGAGGGCAGGTTGGTGCCAGCTATCGCAGCTCTAAGTGCCAATTAGATAAGATTCAGCTCCTGGTGCTGGTTTTGATGACCAGGCGACCCCTCAAACTTCCACGATCAGCACTGTGCATATTTGGGTTGACACTGTAACATTGGGCTACACGGATGGCCTCTCGTCAATTTTATTTTTATTATGGTTTTTATTTATAAAGCTGTTCGTGTTTGGCTGTTTCACATTGAGTCATGAGGCTTTTTTCCCAGCTGTAAAGCTTAGAGTGAGGTCAGAGGTTTAATGTGCAGTCTCAGTCTGGTAATTGAAATTGTGTAATACTTTTTTTTTTGTTTGTTTGTTTCATGTGTGCTGCATCTGTGTGTGTGTGTGTGTGTGTGTGTTCCAGATGTGCTGAGGACTCTCCACAGGCCAGGCAGCTGTTATCTCTGACTCTAGACCGGGTGAGCCATACTCTGCTCCTCGCCTTCCCCTCCTGTGTGGTCAGAGTACCAGTGGCACGATGCCAGCTCTACTCCAGATGCATGAAGTAAGTCTCCAACAAAAGAAGGGCAGCAAAGAAGTAAGTCTCCAACAAAGAAGGGCAGCAGGGCAAGGATAAAATGTTAGGTGACCACTGAGGAACCATCTGGCCTTCACAAGCTGTAGCAGACCTAACTTTTGCTACAATAACAGCACAGTAATACAACACCATATTAAAATGAGTCAGTTTTTAATAAAATAGGACGGTAAATTGGCATAAAATCAAGTAAAAGCTTTTAGTGTTATAAATTGAATTAAACATAGCCAACAACATAGCCCCTGGTAGGGTCTTTTGCCCCTGGTAGGGTCTCCCATGGCAAATTGGTCCTGGGTGAGGGGCCAGATGAAGAGCAATTCTAACGACCCCTATGAGAAAGAGAAAACCAAGGGACCAGATCACCCTGCCCGGGACAGGGTTACCGGGGCCCCACCCTGGAGCCAGGCCTGGGGAGGGAGCTCGAGGGAGAGCGCCTGATGACCGGGCACAGCCCGAAGACGATACGTGGGCTCGCCCTCCTATAGGCCCACCACCCGCAGGAGGCGCCGTAGGGGTCGGATGCAATGTGTGTCGTGCAGTGGTCAAGGGCAGAGGCCCTGGCGCTCTGATCCCCGGCTACCAAGGCTGGCTACTGGGACATGGAATGTCACCTCCCTGGTGGGGAAGGAGCCTGAGCTAGTGCGTGAGGTTGAGAGATACCGGCTAGATATAGTCAGGCTCACCTCAATGCACAGCTCTGGAACCAATCTCCTGGAGACTGTTCCAGACTGTTCCAGTCTGGAGTATCCTTATATCCCCCCGATTCGCTGCCTGTACCCTGGGGTTCTTCCCGGTGGACGAGAGGGTTGTTTCCCTCCGCCTTCTGGTCGGGGAACGGTTCCTGATTGTCGTTTGTGCTTATGCACCAAACAACGGTTCAGAGTACCCAGCCTTCTTGGAGTTGCTGGGTGGGGTGCTGGAGGGTGCTCCATCTGGCGACTCCGTCGTCCTACTGGGGGACTTCAACGCATGTGGGCAATGACAGTGAGACCTGGAGGGGCGTGATTGGGAGGAACGGTCTGCCTGATCTGAACCCGAGTGGTGTTCTGTTGTTGGACTTCTGTGCAAATCACAGCTTGTCAATAACGAACACCATGTTCGAACATAAGGGTGTCCATAAGTGCACGTGGCACCAGGACACCCTAGGTCGCAGGTCGATGATTGATTTGGTAATCGTATCATCTGATCTGAGGCCATATGCTCTGGACACTCAAGTGAAGAGAGGAGCTGAGCTGTTGACTGATCACCACCTGGTGGTGAGTTGGATCAGATGGTGGGGGAGGATGCTGGATAGGCCTGGCGCACCTAAACGTCTAGTGAGGGTGCGCCTGGCAGAGGCCCCAGTCTATCAGGTCTTCAGTTCCCGCCTCCGGCAGAACTTCGTACCTCCATTGTTAAGGCTGCTGCTCGGAGTTGTGGCTGCAAGATGGTTGGTGCCTGTCGTGCTTGATCCGCATTGCCGGGAGTAGGTCGGACTCATTCCCGGTGGGTGTTGGACTTCACCAGGGCTGCCCCTTTGTCATGATTCTGTTCATAATTTTTATGGACAGAATTTCTAGGCGGAGCCTAGTGGCGGAGGACTTCCACTTTGGTGGCCTCGGAATCCTATCTGTGCTTTTTGCAGATGATGTGGTTCTGTTGGCTTCATCAGGTGGTGGCCTCCAGCTCGCACTGGAGTGGTTCGCAGCTGAGTGTGAAGCGGCAGGAATGAGAATTAGCACCTCCAAGTCTGAGGCCATGGTTCTCAGCCGAAAAAGGGTGGAGTGCTCACTCCGTATCAGGGACGAGTTGCTGACCCAAGTGGAGGAGTTTAAGTATCTCGGGGTCTTGTTCACGAGTGAGGGGAGATGGGAGCGGGAGATTGACAGATCACTGCACCGGTCCGTCATGGCGAAGAGAGAGCTGAGCGTAAAAGCGAAGCATTCGTTTTACCTATGGTCACGAGCTCTGGGTAGTGACCAAAAGAATGAGATCACGGGTACAAGCGGCGAAATTTATTTTCCTTCGAAGGGTGGCTGGCCTCTCCCTTAGGGATAGGGTGAGGAGCTCAGTCATTCAAGGGGGGCCTCAGAGTAGGGCTACTACTCCTTCACATCGAAAGGAGCAGGTTGAGGTGGCTCGGGCATCTGATAAGGATGCCTCCTGGGTGCCTCTTGGGTGAGGTGTTCAGGGCATGTCCCACCGGGAGGAGGCCCTGGCGTAGACCCAGGACACGCTGGAGGGAATATATCTTTCGGCTGTCCTGGGAACGCCTCGGTGTCCCCCCGGATGAGCTGGAGGAGGTGGCTGGGGAGAGGGAGGGCTGGGTTTCTCTGCTTAGGCTGTTGCCCCCGTGACCTGGCCCCAGATAAGCAGAAGAAAATGGATGGATGGATGGAAATTGAATTAAAAATAGTGGTGTATTATTTTCTTTTTATCTCATCATGTGCATTATAGTTTTACTTTTTAGTAATAATAATTACTGAAAGTGCAATACATAATATTTTTAACAAAATAATGATTGTATCTCAGAAGTATTGTAATGATACGAACAGCTCCTGCAGTAAAGCAGCAACCTCTAGAGCTGAAAAACTTACCTCGATGTGCCAAGCACTACAGTTCCTCAGGTGGCCACTTGAGGCTAGCTCCAAAAATCCCATATCCTAATGGCTCAGTCACACTAGAGTAAAAATAGGATGGCAACCTCCTTGGGTTGCCTAGGAAAAATCGGTGGTTGCTTGGTGATTGTTTTGAATTTTTTACATTCAGCAACCAATTGCAAGTAGTTGCAGTGACCAACTGGTCACCCAGAGGTTCAGCGTGCAACACCTTCAACCTCTGGGCAACCAATTTTGATCACAAGGCTGTCTCCAAACAGTCACGGTCCGACTCAGACTGATTGCAATCACTCTCAGACCGATTGGCAAAGGTTTGCAAATTGTCATCCTGCAGCAACTGCGCCACTGTTTGTCAAGGAGGTTTTGGCTGGACTCTGAATGTATGTAGTTAATGTGAATTTCTGTGGATGTACACAGAAACAGATTTGTGATTTTCAACAATTTATCTAACTTGACCCCATTCAATCACAAAGTGATAGCAAATTGACAACAGAATGACGTCTTGACGTACCAAAGTCATTTTGAAGATGGCAACTGATTGTGAGTGATCACAGACTTGGTCCCCATCTTCAAAGCAACGAGAACACAGGCAACAAGATCACAAGTTCATTGCACACACTCACAATAATTTTGGTCGTGTTGTGGTCTCCAACCACTTTTTACCCTAGTGTGACTGTAGCATAACAGAAGACAGGTGACAGATGGTTGCAGACATACAGTAGTTATCACCTCAGTTAATTCGAGTTACTGAACCGGTCTTGGTGCTGTTTGGGGAATTTAAATGTATTTATCTTGCATATAATACAGCTTTCTTAGGTGTTAATTGTGCTAACAGACCATCTGAGAAATCTATGCTCAGTTGTGTTATTTTTTTCTTCAGTGAGTGAAATTCATGTCTGATTTATTTATATTTTAGCACTAATTAGCAGCTATCTGTGTCTGTGCATTGCATGCATACAGTATACAGATGATTCTTGCTAACCAAGCTTGTTACTCTTTAGCTGACGACCTAGTACCCAACCTTTTGTCCAAATATGTTCTCCTGTGGCTCCAAAAAACCCAATTGGCGACAGCCATGAAGCCATATTCAAGGCTTCTACATGACAGTCTACAAAACATGACGTCATGGCTTCCACAATGAGCTTTGATAAATAATAATCAGTACTCTATGTTCTATTGTGATTATTCTGTTTGAAGTTAATATATTATTATCATTGCATATTAGATTATTATAATGAACAGCGAAGAAGCTGATTTCCTGAAAGCCTTCACCTGACTGTGCTGTAATTAAACATAAAGATGCATTTATTCAAAGTAAGGATGTTTCACCTGCATACACCCACACAGTCACCAGACTGAAGAGAATCACTTTTCATGAGTCTAGTTGCCTGTGGCTGTGACCCTTTAGGGTCCACTGACACACTAACGCAAACTGGTACACTCTGGTACATGAGGCGTGCAGTGTGTTCAGTGAACCAGGTGAGTCGTACAAGCGTGTAATGCACATTAAGAAACTACTCACATGCTTTCTTAGGTGTGTATGGTGTGTGCGTTTTTATTTTTGATGTGTGTATGAGAGTTAATTTTCTGTGTGCAAATAGGTTAAATATTTCTTAGTCATGCTTCAGCAACTTCAAGTCTATTTTTTTAACCTTTGAAGAGTATTTGTGAGCACTTTGAATTTTTGTTCAGTATGATGACAGTTGATGTGCAGATTCCTTTCCACCTGATTTTAATCCTGTTTGGTATGCTTGCATATTTAAATAAATTCTTCAGCGCTTTATAGTAATAACTTTCCTTTCTGCTGTATAGTGAGCATACAGCTGGATGTTTTGATGTCATTTAACCCTGGATTATTAAAACCCAACAGAATATCATTAAAGGTGCAAGTCAAAAGTTTTGCAAATAAGTCTTCCCCTGCTGATCATTAGAAAGAAGGCAGGTTTAAGACACTTTGTTCTTGCTTAAATTTGCAGACCCTGAAGCTATGTCCATTCTTTATACCATCTATGGTCTGGCCTTACCTTTTCCACCTTTGTCCCTGGTGTGCTGGTAGTCTGGTAACAACAGATAAAGTTCTGGTCAGCCATGGTGTTAATCTTTGGTAGAGGAACACTTGCTTTCCTCAAGACTGGTTCCTCCACTAAAATCTGATACTGGATTCACTCATATGCTTTCAAAATGGCACACTTCTCTGAACTGTATTATTATTATCTTATTGGTCAGAAATGATAAGTCCCTTTTTTGCATTATCTGCCAGATTCTTTTCCAAATATGCTGAAGAGTTTTATATAAATGCTCTTTTCCCCAAATATGGTTTATATTGTTTTGTATAAAACTTAGAAAGTCTTTCAGAGTCTTTTTCTGGCAATCTTTGGCATTTCTGAAATGTTGCAGTGGTTTTGTATTTTGTCAGCATTACGTTATCAGTGTAGCTGTGAGCAGGGGAGATTTGTTGCTGCAGTCAAGGACATGGTATTTTATTTTTAGAGATGGAGTAAGCAATTTTTCAGAAAGTTTGACATTTGAACTTAACAGCCAAATAAACTCGCTCCTTCCTTCACTGCTCCAAATTCATGGATGTGCATTGCTAGGACAATGACATTTAGCAACCAGGTTAGCTGACCAAAGGAGAAATGTTCTAGCCTTATAATGTGGATGTCTTTTTCCTATAGCTAAAGGAAAACAAATATTACAATATCAAATGTCTTCAAAATAAACAAAATACAAGCATGTAAACATGCAAAAATGCAATAGAGTGAAAAGTATCAAGTTAGTTGCTTAGATTATTAGAAAGTTTTTACTGGCCAGGGGAACCATTAAAGATGCCTTCTGTTCCCCAATGGAACCAATGCCCACACCTGTTGTGACCTCCTCCCAAACACTGCAAAAAAAAAAAAAAAATACTGGTGAGCTGCATTTAAAAAATCCTTTATGGAGCCAGTCAGCAGTGAAATAGGGGAAAAAAAACATTTTAAGATCACATTTCATTACATGTGCTTTGTAAACAGTTCCTGCACACTTGTTTGACGTGGCTGTTGTGCTGGCTCTTTCTGTATACACCTAATTATATCTCTTGATGCATGCTCAATCATCCAGGTAAGGAATCCCAGAAGGTTGATTCTGTTCATCTGGACGTAGCGGAGAAACGTTTCGTCACTCCCACAGAAAACGCTACATCCAGATGAACAGAATCAACCTTCTGGGACACATAATTATAGATAAACCAAAAACATGCCCACAAATTAACCAAAGCATGTGCAGAAATGTTTTTTCCCCTCTGTGGCTACTCACTGCCCATTTTCCAGTCTGGGAAATGTGCAGGGATTCACAGAGCTGTCCTTTGCATATAGTCTATGCTTTTGCACATGAATGAACTTTCCCTGTGGCTGGTTGGCTGGAATAGTGTTGTGTGAACCAGTCCAAGCCACTTAGTTTTTTCCTATTAAGAGAGCCAGGACTTTGTGCAAACACTATATTTTTCAGTGAACACACAGAATGGACTACGAGGAGGTATTTGCTGAATTTGAAGAGTATTGGATTATTTTGGCTGACATTACCTTGAAGAGAATTAGTAAAAATATGATGTGAGAGATGGTGTTAAAGTATCTAATTTATGACTCCTGTTTTCTGAAAGTCAAATTTAGAAGACAAACCCCAGGCAATACTGATGCTGAGAATCAGTTTTTAAGCAAAACTTGGTGAAGGTTGCTGTTGGAAAGCTCAAGTCTCTCCTGTTTCCTAAACCCAGTTATAGGAAAAAGTATTAAATTAAGCTCCATGATCTGAAAATTTAGGAAAGACTTATAGCTGGAACCGATGGAAAAAGCTAGTTAAGACGATTTTGTTAAACTGTCACCTGTTTAAACATCAAAAATGAACTTTTAAGCTCAGCAAGTAATTTTTAAATGTCTGTCCCTTCTCACAACTCTGTTACTAGCTTTTCCACTATTGATTTTTGTCAAGAATGACAAAATATTCACTGTGCTGAATAACATTATCAAACAAGTTTTGAGTTTTACAAGCTGTAAAACTTGAAGGTCATTGACTTCCAAGGACATGGGAATCCATCTAAAAAATACACACCATAATTCTTAATTACCAGTATTTACAGTTTATAGTGGATTAAGTTAAGCAAAACTAATCAACAAACTTCTGACGTTTTCAGTTGCTGTGAGCATAGTATAAGAGCAAACAACCAAAAAGATAAATAGAGTAATCAGTGAAAGTTAGTTAATTGTAGTCCTTTTTTATGTGTGAAATTTATGGTGTGGCCCCTAAGTTGTGGTCATGATCCAGCAAATCTTACAATGAAGCTTCATTAAAGGTATAACATGTAATGTGTTATATTTTCCAAATCAAGATCCGAAACCAGCAAAAATTTTATTTGTTTTTCACTGTAACAGTGAAAATTATGCTGACACCTGTCAGTGGGCTCCCCTCTAGTTTCTACAGCAGTGGACTGTACCGCATTCGTTAGTTACATTCCCTACAGTACCTGTATGGCTAGTCAGTGAATCTAATTTTAAGTTTGCATCATTGTTGCCATCTTGTCATCTGTGGCTATTTGTTAGAATGAGAATGGAATGACCTAAGATAAATATACATGACTAATGTAAATAAAACTGTAATACATTACCTAACCCATGTGATTTCTGCTTGAGTCACGTCCAAGAGATTGTTATCACCTACTTCATGACATTATCAATGTATGTGTTTTGTTATTGTTTTGACTGAGAGCCCCCTTTAAGGCAGCTATTGCACACTGTGCATTTAAGGGGACATAAGTAGAACTGAGAACCTTTGGGGTTCAAGCAGTCACATTATTTGTTTCTTCTTCTCTGCAGGAACTGCATTGCCTCCAGGGATCCTTACTGTGGCTGGACCAGAGGAAGCACCTGTTCTTTCCTCAGACCTGGAACCAGGTATGACACCTTTCTTTTTTTGTATTTACAACACCACAACACACACTGATCAGTTTTGTATTCAGAACAAGTTCTTTGACACACTGTAATTCCTTTTTTTTTCTTCGCCTATCTTTATGTCCCTATGAAGTTTCATGTGTTTCACCCATCGAGATGTTTTATATATTATATATACACTATATTGCCAAAAGTATTCGCTCATCTGCCTTCACACGCACATGAACTTGAGTGACATCCCATTCTTAATCCATAGGGTTTAATATGATGTTGGCCCACCCTTTGCAGCTATAACAGCTTCAACTCTTCTGGGAAGGCTTTCCACAAGGTTTAGGAGTGTGGTTATGGGAATTTTTGGCCATTCTTCCAGAAGCGCATTTGTGAGGTCAGACACTGATGTTGGACGAGAAGGCCTGGCTCGCCGTCTCCGCTCTAATTCATTCCAAAGGTGTTCTATCGGGTTGAGGTCAGGACTCTGTGCAGACCAGTCAAGTTCTTCCACACCAAACTCGCTCATCCATGTCTTTATGGACCTTGCTTTGTGCACTGGTGCGCAGTCATGTTGGAACAGGAAGGGGCCATCCCCAAACTGTTCCCACAAAGTTGGGAGCATGAAATTGTCCAAAATGTCTTGGTATGCTGAAGCATTAAGAGTTCCTTTCACTGGAACTAAGGGGCCGAGCCCAACTCCTGAAAAACAGCCCCACACCATAATCCCCCCTCTACCAAACTTTACACTTGGCACAATGCAGTCAG
>VUQI01031917.1:0-10969 GCA_015106735.1 Paratilapia polleni | reverse complement strand
TTAGGAGTGTGTTTGTGGGAATTTTTGACCATTTTTCTAGAAGCGCATTTGTGAGGTCAGACACTGATGTTGGACGAGAAGGCCTGGCTCGCAGTCTCTGCTCTAATTCATCCCAAAGGTGTTCTATCGGGTTGAGGTCAGGACTCTGTGCAGGCCAGTCAAGTTCTTCCACACCAAACTCGCTCATCCATGTTTTTATGGACCTTGCTTTGTGCACTGGTGCGCAGTCATGTTGGAACAGGAAGGGGCCATCACCTGAAAAACAGCCCCACACCATAATCCCCCCTCCATCAAACTTTACACTTGGCACAATGCAGTTAGATAAGTACCATTCTCCTGGCAATCGCCAAACCCAGACTCGTCCATCGGATTGCCAGATGGAGAAACGTGATTCGTCACTCCAGAGAACACGTCTCCACTGCTCTAGAGTCCAGTGGCGGCGTGCTTTACACCACTGCATCTGGCACTTTGCATTGTGCTTGGTGATGTAAGGCTTGGATGCAGCTGCTCGGCCATGGAAACCCATTCCATGAAGCTCTCTACGCACTGTTCTTGAGCTAATCTGAAGGCCACAGGAAGTTTGGAGGTCTGTAGCTATTGACTCTGTAGAAAGTTGCCGACCTCTGTGCACTATCCACCTCAGCATCCGCTGACCCTGCTCTGTGATTTTACGTGGCCTACCACTTCATGGCTGAGTTGCTGTCATTCCCAATCACTTATACTTTGTTATAATAACACTAACAGTTGACTGAGGAATATTTAGTAGCGAGGAAATTTCACGACTGGAGTTATTGCACAGGTGGCATCCTATCACGGTACCACGCTGGAATTCACTGAGCTCCTGAGAGCGACCCATTCTTTCACAAATGTTTGTAGAAACAGTCTGCATGCCTAGGTGCTTGATTTTATACATCTGTGGCCATGAAAGTGATTGGAACACCTGAATTCAATGATTCGGATAGTGTAGCTTCAAAATGATATTGTGATATTTCAAGAAAACTTGCAAAACTGATGTTTGTGATAATGTAGAAAAAAAATACTGAACAATGTTTTGTTGATGCTTGCAGCTTGCAGACAGTGGCATTTACAAGTGTACGTAAATGAAGGGCATTTTCCATCCTTCTTTTTCAGTGAGTTACTGTCACTGATGGCACACTACCTAATTTGAGGTGTGAATCCTTCACCGTGAGGCGACTTTTGTTGTGATTTGGCGCTATATGAATGAAATTGAATTGAACTCTATTGAAACAAGGTGACACCAGCAACAGCATTATAGTGCAATAGTAGTGACACAGCTTAAGTGAAATGTCTCGTTGTTGTGCACATTAGGGAACGTAAACGCATGGCGTTGCTATAGCAATAATATCACGATATGGCACTTTTATATCACGGAAAATTTTATACCAGAATTATCGCAGACGATATATGGCACAGCCCTATTATGTCGCCGGCACGAGGAATGGACATTGGTACAAAGACTGAGAGAGCTCAATGCTCAACACAGGCAAATTAAAGAAACATTTTTATCTGACCACTGAAAGTGGCACAAATGACAACAGAAGTGTTTTCAGGAGGACACAAAATTTGAGCAATACAGCCAGACTTACTGATATTTTAGCTCAGTATCTTCAAAGGTTGCAAAGCATTGAACAACAAGGTGGCTAAAGCAAAATACAATCAAAATGTTTTCTTTTTTTCCAACAAGAAAATGATCCCAAAACACTCCTCGACTTGTGCTCTTGTCTTTTATTTTGACATGTTGTTTAGTGCCTTTTTCGTGGAAACAACCAGATTTGTATGGTGCCTTCTCTTTTTAGTACTTATCTTTTCACTATCAAGCTGACCTCTTTTTTTTCCCACCAAGTGCTTATGTAAAATCTATGTGTGCATCTGCAAATGTTATTTTGATGTTACGTCTGTGTACCCTTTCCCAGTACCTGAAAACGGATGCCTTTTTGCTGTTTGTCTGTGTGTTAGTGCTTGTCATGTGTTTGCACACTCAACATGGCACACATATGTAGTGGTCTTCTGTATTTAGTTACTGTAACTGTAAACTGTAAAAAATATATGTGTTTGTGTCTGTGTGTGGACAGTTGTATAGTCAAGTGTTGTGTACACTCTGTACAAGCAGTGAATTAATCAAGTCCAAGATCTAGATCTAATTATTGTTTTATTGTTATTGTGCCAAATCTTTTGAGATAATTTTGATTAAAGTTCTCATTTGCTTGGTAATTGTTACAAATTGCATTCAGTTTGCTTGAACACTAGTCCTTCTGACTACTTTAGCAGATGCTAAGCAAATGAGTAAAATACCATGTGAAAACTACATCAAATACCTGAGCAAACAGTTACTTTTACAGTTGAATGCTTTATAGTGGATAGAATTGGTTGGAAAACTAGAATAGACTTATGTCTATTGATTTGGCTGTGATATTACACATTCTGTGGCATAGTGGGATAAAATTGAGTGTGCACAAATGACAAATACAGTTTGGCCCAAGCAGTTTTAGATAGTGACAATATTTTTACATTGTTTCACCCCAGACACCACAGGATTGTGGTGTCCAGGCTTTTTTCAAGGGGTTGGCTCAAAGGTAATTGGACAAATTAACATAAATTAACTGTCCTGTGACCTTGAGTTGAATAAGTGTTTAAGGGATGGATGGATGGATGGGTAGTTGTACTGATTGATGGATTGTTCGTTTTAATATTTTGTCAAGAATCCTTTGCAGGCAAAGGCTGCCTGAACTCTGGAACTCATGAACAGAGCCACAGTGTTTTTTCTTCTTTGGGGGTGGCTTACCAGGCCTGAATTGCAGCTAGCAACTATTGAGAATTGATTTGTTGATATAAGTGATTAACATTTAGACTAGAGAGAATTGGGTTGTAGATATCAATAATAATCGAAAATGATGACCCGTCAATATTGAATGGATATCTTCAACTGAGTTTGAATAGAAGGCAGTGGTAAAAATTGACTAGTTGTAATTAAGTTTCAGATATCCGCAATACTTTGAAATTAATCGTTGATATCAAGAAATAACATTTTCATCAGTAGTGATGATTTGCAGATATTTTTAGTGAGAACTATGGCTTTCCCCTAAGGTTGACAGCGTTGGGAGGGCATGTAGTTGTTCGTGCTATCCCACCAGTTATGGCGAACTTGGTTTCCCGCGTCGTTGACTGTTGACAAAGTGATTCCACCTCTGCCTCTGAAATAAAGAGAGGGTTAAAGCCTGTCCCTTCTGTGCTTCCTGGAAGGTTCAGCTGTAACTCGACAGCAAAGTTGCTAGTGTCCTAGCCAAGACTGTCTTCCCTGCCTTCAGACATGCACACATTGAGGTCAATTGCCGTCTTTCTATCTTTGGTTAATATTTGCCAGGAAAAATCAAAATTACATTATAGATATTTTGGCTTGGGATTCTAATAAGTTAAATATAATAATTATTATTGGAGCTACTGATTAAATGTTAAAAGGGCTTGCCATAATACCTGCTTCTATCTGTCTGTCTGTAATTTGCTATCCCTCATTTTTCACTACTATCCCTGTTTTCTGTTGTAAATATAGCTACAGCACACTGATTGTCATTATGGCTTTGTTGAATCAGCCATGACTAAGGAGCCTGTTACAGTATTTGTTTATACACACACACACACACACACACACAACTTCCATGGTCTATGTGTGTCTAGAGTGACACTGACAGCTGGTGAGGATCATGTGAGAAATGTGACCATTGTGCACTGTGCTTTCTGGCTCTCGTGATGTGTTGTGCGTTTCACAGTGTGTGTTTTTGTGTGAATATGTCAGTGTATTGGCAAAGGCTGCACCAGACGCGCAGGCAGATTTTGTTTTAAAAAAGGTGCATATGTGGAATTGGAGCAAGAGTTTGGTTGTTGTTTTTTTTTTTTTTCCCAAGAAACAGACATTTGAGAAGCTTAGACCTTGAGGGAAAAGTATCTAGCTGTGCTAGCCAGTCTGTACTCCTGGTGTAGTGTTAGATGATTTTCAGGGGGATTATTTTACTGTGTTCTACTGCTGTGAGCAGAGAGACAGACATTATCTACCACAGGTCTCCACATGTACACACACACACTCACTCACAAATGCCAGCTGTCTTTCTCACAGAAATGCACAAACTCAGCATGCCAGCTAGCAGGTGGTAAACTATCACTGAAAGCCACATCTCTCATCTTTTTTTTTGCTACCCTTCTTCCTCATCTCATTTCTTCTCAGTTTTTCCTTCTCTCCTCTCTGCTCCTCTCCTCCTCTGCTTCCTACTGTGCTGACACGCACCTACTGGCACTTGGATTTTCACTTATCCCTCTTACTAGTAATAGATTTTAGACTGTACTGTTCAGTGTCTCTTCTGGCACCCCATTGTTAAAAGACACCTGCAGAGAGACAGATAAATAGAAGCATGGAGGGGAAGGTGGTGTACTTGGCCTATCAGCATAGAGAAATATAATGGGTTTGATGCTCAACTTTCTCTTCCTATTTCATTAGTCCTTTACGCTTTGTGAACTTCTCCTTTTGTCATCATTTATCTTGGTCTCTTGTCTTTTTCTTACCTGCCATGTAATTTCCCTTAAAACCTTCTAAAATGCTGAGTATATACCTTCCCAGAGAAACAAAAAAAAAAAAAACAACTTTACCAATATGTTGTTGTTGATGAGATGGGGTAAGTGATCCCAGTCTGAATGAGGTGCTGCATCTGTTATGATGGCATTTCTACAGTCAAGAGGCTCATTGGCAATTGACTTGACATGCCTACCACCATCTAACACACACTACCTGGAAGCAGCTTTTTTGTTTTCAGGTATCTTTAACAACACAACAGTATATCTCTTTGCCATTAGGTATTTGGGCCATGATTCTAACATTAAGCAAATGTGAATGTGTCAGCTAGACGACTGTTACTGATTCTCTCCCCACCCATTGTCTGAAGTTACTGTAAGAGACTTAGAGATGTGTCACCTAGGCGTTGTCGGTCACAGTATCCATCCTCCATTGTGTGCCCGTAACAGAGGAAACCATTCACGACAATGTGTTCAGGAAAAGAGTGGGTGGCAAGGTAGCATTCACAACCACCAGCGAGCAGAGGGGTGCGGGAGTAATGTGGAGGATAGAGAGGCAGAGGACAGACACTCTGCAGCTGCTCATTCACACAGCCATGTGCATGCAACATGTGTAGGCGTGCACTGACCATCAGTTGCATATAAATACATACTGTACATACAGGTAAGTATTTGTCCTCAACAGAGTCTTTCATTCTTCTACTCTCAGTTCATGGGTAAAAAGTATCTTAGAGAGACTTTGTATGCAAACCTAAGTTGATTTCTGAATTCTCTCCTCATTTTGGAACTTTTCTTTGTTGTTGCCCTAAACATCCTACCTTGAAATAAAGATTGAAGAATAAAGAAAATTGGAAACACCTCTTGGTACGTGTTAAAGAGACGAGGAATATTTTGATCATTTGCATTATTGTCCTGCATAATTTACCTCCACAATGATAATTCTTTTTAAGGCATGCGTCAACCAGGAGGAATTGTGCATGAACAAGGTCAATCCGATCAATATCCTCAACATCCTTCATGCAATTTGTTTAAGGCTGAAATTAAAAGTACTGCATCTTGTGCAGGATTATTTATTTATGAAGCAATCAATTAATTAGCCAGGCTTCAAATCTACCTAAGGTCTGCACTCTCATACATTAAGATAAAATTATATAAATGTGCAATCAAACAGAATGATGATCAATGAGGGTGGATGGAGGCCAGGGACAAACTGGGCTAATGATTAATATTCAACAGAATAATTAGAGCTATCAACACCTGAAAAAAAAAGGCTGCTTTTGATGTTTTTCTCATCACAAACTGCTTTTTTGAATACACAGCCACACGCTGAAACCACTCATTTCAACTCAAAAGTATCTTTGCTTTGGATCAGGAGCGTGCAGCTTTGTTTTCTTCTTAATGTTAAGACATTGTGGGCTGGATTGAGGGCTCCAGTTCTTGAGCTGCACCAAAGCAGTATTGTTGGCACTGTAATACAAATACAGTCACTGTCTTTTGAGCACAGTCTTGCTTCAGCTGTGCTGCTGTAACACTGTGAGATGACGCTTATTTTCCTCATGTCTATCCAGGCTTCTCTAACTACATCACAGTGCACCTTCTCAACATCAGCTTCATTCAATAGACAGCACTCTGCAATAATTGGATCACTACAAAACTGCATTAACTGCTTACACAGGGATAATAGCATCATAATTGAAATGCACTCATTTGCATAAGCAAATGGCCGGTTTTATGAATGCTTTCATCCACAAAGTATTGAAACAGGCACTGCATTTTAAATTCGGTTTATTATTGTCTTCGTTTCCAAATGAAGCTGAGTTCTAGAGAGGAAGCAGATGGAGAGAGACAGAAGGTGTAAGGAAGAGACAGCAGCGAGCAAGTAGAGGAAAAAGTGATAAATCCCTGTCATTCTCCTTTGTGCTTATAAAATATCACCATGCATATCAGCATCTGTTATTACATTTTTAAATGTACATAGTAATCAACACCTATGATCTATGAATGCCATTTATTTTTTGTCTAGGAAGTTCAGTTGAAAATTAGCCATTTGGCTAAACTGTCATATTTAAAGAAATATCTAATAATGTGTACTGTGAAACAGACTCCAAACAAAGCCGGGGTTTGGTCTTTCAGTCCTCCTGTTTGTCTTTTTCACTCTGCTATGAAGTTGCTTGATTTGTGACTGTGGCCAGCTGATTCATTTTAAAGATGACCCCATCATAATGATATATGGATATGATGTGAACTGCAACTATCTCTGTGTCCATAAGTGTTTTAGAGAAAGTGAGACTGTGCTTTCTGTGTGTGTCTGTGTTTGCATACAGCAGATGGGGTATTCACATATCACACAAGATGTTAAAATTCAATGATTTAAACTATTGGTGCATATAAATGAAGCAGAAAAAAAAAGCTCTCTTAATTTGAGTTAAGTGTGGTTATGTAATCTGCATGTTTCCCCCCACAGGAACAAAAGGTCAACGGCGTCCACGTTTCTGCTCCCACGCCTTCTTCGTGCACCTTCTTGATTGGATCTACTAGCCTGGACAGAGAAGTGCTGAAGAAGCTGGGGATCGGGCTCGCGCTGGCTGCAGCCGTCTTGGCCTATATTGTACAGAAACTGTACTGACTCCTAAGTGCACAGAGCTGCACTGTGCAGTCATTTTTGTGACCTCAGTATCTTCTACTGTCAGTAAAGACAGAATAACAGCATGGACAGCGAAAGGTCAACAGGCTTCACCAAACACTTTTTATACAAGTCTTTTTGGTACAAGTAAGTTATGCTAGATTTTAATTAGAATAATTTTTCAAGTACTGATTACTTGTACGAGAGTTGGAAAATTTCTTGCTTAGGAAAAAAGCGTGCTTTGTTTCGTCATCAGTGATGACTACTGATGCTGCTGGTTCCACAGATACGTGCGATTCAGCTCAAGTAGTTTATCCATTCAGGACTTTCCGATCACCTGTACCATGAGTATCTGAGGATGACCTGTATGTCACTCTGCAGCTTGCTTAAAAGTGATAGTGCTTAGTTTATTTTATTTTGTGGAAATGAGTGATAATCTGTATTATACTCTGATTAAAGTTTATGTATAACTTCATTTCAAAGTATTTATTTTTGAAAATGGCACATGAGCATATTTTCAGAACTACATAATGAATGTCATTTATGTTGTTTTAAAATGTTTACCTTGTGCTTCATTGTTCAAAAAGTGTTTTGTTTTCTGGTTCTTGCCTCAACAACGAATAAAACTCATTCATAATATTTCATAATAATTGATAAAATACCTGGCGTAGGTTCCAGGTGAACAGTTCTGATTGTTGGGATTCATGATCATTGTTGACCCTCATTTTGCCATCGCACACTTTTTTATGTATATGATGCCCTGCTTTGATTCCAACATGCAACCCATTGTGTTGGAATCGACCCCCTGGCAACCACACATCGCTATGGAAAGAGATTTCTCCACTGATTGATGAGTGGTTGCTGGCTGTCACTGGGTGAAATGCGCTGCACCGACCAAACCTCCTTCCAATTGCTTTGGTCACCAAGAGACAGCTGCGGTCGCCTGTAGCTTGCATGGAAGATGCTGACTTGTTTGCAAATGCTCGCCAACTACTCACCGAGCGGTAGTGAAACTTTGAAAAGTGTGATGCAAAATGGAAATGGAGACCGTTGGCCTTTAAGGTAAAAGCTGCGTCTTTTCAAATGGGTTGTTTGCAGCTGTGAGGCACAGCTTTTACTTTGAAGCCGAACATTCTCCGTTCCCGGTTTGCATCGCATTTTTTCAACTTTTCACTGCCGCTCGGTGAGTAGTTGGTGAATGTTCCATGTATCCATCTTCCATACAAACTATGGGCAACCAAAGCAATCACAGGGAGATTTTTGGTGCAGCAACCTCTTTGCGACAGCAATCAAGCCCCAGCAGCCACTTGCCAACCAGTCGGGGAATACACATTTTTCCTTAGCGACCTGTGGTTGCCAGAGGGTTGCCGTACAGTCTGTAGGCATGTGACCTCTAGCTGATATCCTCCTGCGAAGTTCATCTTAACAGCACAGTTATTATTTTAAGAGTTCATAATTGACATGTGGACAAAATTCAAACAGCTGCATTGGCATAGCAGCAGAAATCTCAGGTCCAGATATATCTAAACACTGCTGGATTTTACCAGAATTTGTAGCATTGCTCGATATCCATGGAGGTAATTAAGATTTTTTTGTCTTATTTTAAGATTTTTTATTTTTTTTTGTCTTTTCCCGTTCTGTAATTCAGGTGTACTTACCCTGCAATACAACTGTAATACTTCCATTAGTGTGTGGACTACTTGTGGGATATGTGCAGTTAGTAGACATTATGACAGACTTTTTTTTTTCTCCATTGTCCCAACCACCCAGAATTGTTAAATAAAGGACAAAATCCATTTGTCATGAGTAAAACTGCCAAAGTGTTGATTGATTGACTGAGTCATTGAATTATTGATTGCTCAGTTCTTGTCATGCGTAGAGTTTCCCCGTGTTGCTTTCTAATGTCTGTCTGTCTGGAGATGCATCTGTCCCAATGCAAGCTCTAAAAACCCCCAGACAGTTAATAATGCATGCCCCAATTTACGTGGCGCTTCACTAGCACATGTGTCTCCGTCAGTATGTCTGCATTTTTATGTGTGTGTGTGTGTGTGTTGTGTGTGTGAGTTTGCACCTCTGCATGTTTCTAGTCACAAGTAACTCACTTAGCTTGTTTATGGGCCTGTGTCAAAAGTTGTGCGTGTCAGAATATGCCTCTGCCGTCTGATGTCCTGTCTGTAGGTTTGTCCTGTGCTTAATTTAGCAGAAAGTCAGCATGTGTGCATCTGTGTGTGTGTGTGTGTGTGCTTTAGAACTGACAGGACTCATCACTCTCTTATTCAAAAAGCCCTCTTGTTAGATGTACCACAGTTTGTAGCCTACATACACACAGGCTTTGTATTATCTAAGTAAATGATGCATGTCACACATTTTGTAGACAAACAGATACAAGCATGCACTCAGGCTTTTTCTTCCCTTGCTGATGCATATCTCAGACACACACACACACACATACACTCACAGCATACTACAGCTTTGTAGTATATGGGCAAATGATGCATGTCAGGCAAACTTGCACACAGACACAAGCACCAAAGCTTTATATTACCTGATCAAATGATGCATGTCGTACACACAGACTCGCGCACTAGCTTTGTATTATGTGATCAAATGATGCGTGTAGCTGTGAAGCTTGTTACATCCATCCAGCAGTGCCCTATATTATTCTGCAGCCATCCATACTGTGCGACGGTTCTTTTGATGCTTTGTAAGCACATTTCCTGCTCGTGTATGTCAGTAACACTGCATTGTTCTCCAATGAAATATGGATGCAGCGACACCCTTTATGTTTAGGAGATCATCACTTACTGTGAAATATTGAGGCGGGAGGCATCCAAAGAAGATCATTATTCACTTCACATCATTCACTTCAGTCGTTTCTAATAAAAGCAACAGTTCCTGAATTCTTGTCTTAAAGTTGCAGCTGTTGTCAATTTGTCATCTATGCTGTGATGTCCTTTTGATGTGAAACGGAGAAACTTTGGACACACAAGACAAATGCAAGGGAGGTTGAACATTAACACACTTTTCTGTGTTATCTCTCTTTTTTTTTTTGTCATTTCATCGATTGAAATGTTTTAAAGTCCAGGCTGTTTGGCTTGCATAAGAAGATGTTTCAGTGTTTCCTGTACTCAATGAAAGGTGTGAGTGTTTTGAAATTGTCATTTTAATGGCTGAGATGCTACATGACTGCAGCAAAGCGCTGAGGATAAACCTGGATTTTATTTTAAAAGTGTTTGACTATAATAAAAAGTTAACAATTAATATGTAGACTGTAGGAGAAAGAAAAAAGACATCTCACTGCATTTTCAACTGTACAAGTGCTAGCATGTGGGAGGCCAGCATACGCTCACTGTTTTCATGCTGCTACACAGTATGTCATCCCTTTGCAGCCCAAATTGTTGTCTGACAGTGAATATAGGGCTTGTTTTTCTATCTATGTAATAGTACTCCATATATATCTGTAGGGTGGGGAAAGATGTGGGTAAGATGTGTATCACTTTATTGTTATATGCAACACGTTTGGCATGTTGAAGAGGTATGAAGTCATAATGTTTTTCTGTTGCTGAGGACTGTGGCTGATTATTCTCTGTTTTGCACTTCACTCCTCTGCTCAGCTGTTTTTAGCAGGCCAGTTACAAAAAAGTATACTATATATATATATATATGGTACTGTGGGCCATGAATTGAAAAGTTATTTAAGTTTCCACATAGGCATAAGAAATGTTCTAAAACAAAAACTCAACATACAGTGCTGTGAAAAAGTACCTA
>VUQI01031916.1:0-30087 GCA_015106735.1 Paratilapia polleni | reverse complement strand
AGTAATGCCATCCAGAGTAAGTATCTGGTTAGATGTCATATTTCTAAGATTTTTAGGGCCAAGTACAATAACCTCAGTTTTATCTGAATTTAGAAGTAGGAAATTAGAGGCCTTTATATCTTTAAGACATGCCTGTAGTTTAGGTAATTGATGTTTGTCATCTGGCTTCATGGATAAATACAGCTGGGTATCATCTGCATAGCAATGAAAATGTATGCTATGTTTTCTAATAATACTGCCTAAGGGAAGCATGTATAATGTAAATAGAATTGGTCCCAGCACAGAACCCTGAGGAACTCCATAATTAACTTTAGAGTGTGAAGAAGACTCCCCATTTACATGAACAAATTGGAGTCTATTCGATAAATATGATTGAAACCACTGTAATGCAATTTCTTTGAATCAAATGCTGCACTGAGGTCTAACAGGACAAGCACAGAGAGGAGTCCACTGTCAGAGGCCATAAGAAGGTCATTAGTAACCTTCACTTTAAGTCTTAATAAAGTAGATGAGATTTAAAAAAAAATGTAAATATCATGAAGGGAGAAATTACCATGTTTGCACCAGGCTGTAAACATGTTTATTTCTTCTGTAAAGGATTTTCTTGCTCAATATTTCAGACTGTCGTATCACTTTGCTTTGGGACACTGAAAAATCTACCCTGGCCACCTGAGCCGGATTATCCAATGGGCATTCTGGGCACGTGCCCAGGGGCCCATGTACAGTTGTGGGCCCATCCAAGAGGCAAATGAAAAAAACATGCCAGAATTGTATTCTCTTAAATGTTAGATCTTGAAACCATATATTATCAAAACATAGATATAGATTTTTTTTTCATAACAAAATGATATAACTGGTAGAATAAAGTACAATACAGTCTGTATTTTGCCTGCGCATTTCTCCACTGCTGAGGCTAGTAGTCTCTCCCAAAGTCAACTAGCTAGTGGATACCTTCCAAAATGAAAGACACATCCCAAAAGTGCTTTTCCCAAGAAAAGCTCTCTGAGCTCTACTTCGTTATTCAACACTCACCCGGGAGCGGGAGTATAGTACTGGCAGGAGAGGCTGAAAGGAGGAGGACGAGGAGGAGATTGTCAGGGAGGCAGACAGAGAGACAATCTGTCCAAATAGAGACAAGCTGTCCAAATTGAGAGAAGACGAAGACAGCAACAGGTGTGTGTGCCCGAAAACTTGGATTAAACATAGTATTATCATTATAAAAAAAACACGAAAAAGTTCTGGCTGCTTCATTTTCCATTTAATATAAAGTACTTTAGAGCTTTTAGTAAAGCTGTATTGTGATGGTTACGTTTCATCTTTTTCAGTAAGGTACAGTGCTCTCCATTTCGAACTATTCTCTGTACGTGTATGTCCACATTAATGTAGGATATGTCTGATTATTGAAGAAAGAAAAGAAAAAGCCTGATCATCAAAACAAGTTGGTAAGGGCCCACGACATATTTGTGTCCAGGGGTCTGTCACTGGATGATCCGGGCATGCCGGCCACAGTTTTATCAGAGAGGTCTGCCCTCTGGTGTCGGGTTCAGTGGCCGAATCTGATCTTTTTACATCAAATCCTCTTTAATTTATGGTTCTTCTGTTTTCTTTCTTTATGATTCTTTTGAAAATACACCATTTGAGGTTTGTGCTTACTTGCCATATGTTTTTATTTTAGCTGAAAGCAACATGAAGGTTTAACTTCTCACAAACTTCTCCTTCTTTAAGTTTAATGACTGTTTTTCCCCCCTCTTCAGGTTCTGTATGAACATGGAATCTCTTTCCACAACTCCTTCAGTTTCTTGTCCATCTGCGGCGGCATTCACGTGGCGAGAACTTTCCTGCTGATGCCGAAAACCCACATCCCCCACCCTCTGCCTGAAGACTACACCTATGGGTGAGAACTTTAGAGGTTTTTTTTTCCTTGAGGTCATACAGACAGTGGGCCTCGTTAACAAACACTGTGTATGCACAAATCTGTGCTTAAACAAACATTTCATGCACAAATCCAGGATTCATTAATGTTTTTTTACCTTCATTTATTTTTATTCTGCAAACATATTTAGAACTGCCTAAGTAACTATAAGGAATTAAATACACAAAATATTGACAGAAAGGGTTAGCTTACCTTTTTAATCTAAGATATTTTATAGGCAATCATTTCACTTTAAAGTTTCACCAATAAAAGGAGTAAAGGGAAGCATTTCAAACACAATAGTGACAACACAATTGTTTTAAATGTTAAGCATATTAAAACTGCATTTATTAAATAAGACTTCAGTCCTTTCTTTTTACATAATGTACTCTATTAGGCAGCCTTTTTACTGTCAGGTTTCACCAATACAACGACCAAGCAAAGCAGAAGACCAACAGAAAGTTCCTTTTATCCTTGCTGGATGTTATTATTGAAACCCAAATTTAGTACCTCACTTAAGAATGTTTGTCCAGTAACTGAAGTGAGTTTCTCTTGTTGGGCTAACAGATCAGGTGGGACATGTCCTCCACTTGCTTCCTTCATTCACTTCTGGTCTGTTTTTCTTTTCATTTTCATCATTTTTTTAAACTGGAGCTACAGTCCATTTCTCAGTGGGTACGTCATTGCCCACCTCAGTTGTTGCTGCTTCCCAAGCCTCACTTTTTTTTTGTTCGTTTGTTTGTTTGTTTTGGACCATCGTCACTCATGGGGAAACACTTGACCGGTGTGCTTTTTTCTGGCTTTCTCCTCTGGCACTCATTTTTCAGTTTCCAGTCACAGTATTCTCCTGCTTTTTGCTTTAGCGGCACAGATTTCCCTCTTACAGCTGCTTTCTCCATATTTCACCTGAGTGTAAAACTGCTCCCATATATGGAGAAATGGGGGCGTGGCAGCATACTGATTGTAGATGGCGAGCGCACACCTTTCGATTTAGAATAATTCTGATTCACTAACATACAGCGGTGAATTTGAATGTGCGCTTATTTGAGTGAATCATACATGACATATACTTTCTCTGATGCTCAGGATAAACTGTGAAAAGGCAAACACTGACAATGTGGAGCAGATTGAGATGAAGGACGTTACACCGACACAGGAGTCCCCTGAGATGGAGAACACACTGCTGGCACCTGAGGGCGGGACAGAAGCCCAAAGCACAGAAAAAGGTACTTATTGTCACCATCACCTTAACATCCAAGACTTTTAGTGTCAGGTGTTTGTAATGTTTAACCAACAAACAAATCACTGCAAACAAATCATTAGACAATTAAAACTTCAAGAACCCAAGCCAATTTAGCAACCAAAATGACCCCATTATATTGTGTTCATCCCTAAACTGTTTACTTTATCTGTGACAGATGTTCTAAAATCCTCTAATGTCATTAATAATGGTTTTCAATTTTTTTTTTATCCAAAAAGGGGGAAAAACACAAATTTTATGAATAAAACAAATTTTTTTAAGACCTTTTTTTAGACTTCAATCATGTTGATTGTCAACATTTGAAGCTAAATGTTACTCCTTAAAAAACAAGTTGTGGAGTTTTCTCCTGTCGTAGTGTTCAGTCAGCCAGGTTTTTAATTTAAAATAGTGTTAATTTATCCAGACGTTATATAGAACTAGTCGTACTTAGGATAGTTAGGTGCTAATCAAGTTTTTGCAATAGTTTGTTAACACTGAAATCAAAACAAATATGTTAACTATAATAAATGTGAACTGCAGTAATATGTCACTCTCTTGGTTCTTTTTACTGAACAAGTTGCAGAACTTTCCTTCTAATAATTAAAATCTTTTTTTTCTGGTAATACCTTATGTTCTCTTACTTATCGAATGCATGACTGTTACTGGGCATTTTTATACTATTGACTGGATAACTTTACTCAAGTAAATGTATTTTAATACATTCAATACAAGACATACACTCTGTTCCACATTTTGTTCCATGTGCTTAAAATTCAGACTGCAGTGACTTCAATAATGATGTTGATCGTCAACATTTGAAGCTAAATTCCTCTCAAGTCTTTATACAAGCTGCAGGCTGCTGCCCCGAGGGTCTTCAAACACAGATCAAAGTATCATGAGTAGATATTAGTAGATGTATTTGACTTCAAAGCGCTCATGCCAGATTTCATGTGAACTTTTGTGTATTCAGTGCAGTCTTTCCTGAGCTGTGTCCGGTCCTGGTTCTTCGTATTTCACCTGGTGTGGTTGTCCATAATGCAGCTGAGACACTACCTCTTCATCGGCACGCTCAACTCCAAGCTGAACCGGTTGGCTGACAGTGACCCCAAATTGGGTAACTCATTGCCCTTATTATCATATGTATTAACTTACTGTAATCTAAATGTTCTCTAACTGACCTCATTCCCTTGTTTTTCTCATCACTCATCCATCCCTAATCCCTCAGTGAGCCAGTACACCAATGCTTTCGCAATAACCCAACTGTGTGGGATCCTGTGCGCCCCCTGGAACGGACTCATCATGGACAGACACAAGAGAAAGCCTCTGGCTCCTGGTAAATCAGTGACTGCTGTTATAACTGCATGTTTTTGTGTGGGAACTCGTTCTTAAATGTCCCTTGTGCTGCAGGAGAGACGGAGCAGGAGGCTGACCTGCGCTCCTCCTACCTGTCCCTGTTCCTGACGGCCCTGCAGTGCCTGCTCTTCTCTGTGTGCGCCTCCATTCCTTTCCTCCCACTGCAGTATGTCACCTTCACCCTGCAGGTCCTCAATCGCTCCTTCCTTTATGGGGGGAGCGCAGCCTTCATTAACATCGCGTGAGTGCATATCAAACACACACTGGCAAGGCTGGAAAGTAACTTGCCAATGTAGTACACTCAACAGTTTCACGTTGAGTGTACTACATTAAAAAACATAATAAGCTTACAAACTACTACACACTGCTGAGGAATCAATCACTACTTCCCTTCCATTTAGCTTTTTTTTTTTTAGTTTCTTCTGCCTTCTAAACTTCTCGATTTCAATTAAAAAGAATTTCAGGAGGCAAAATTATTTAATATTAAGATAAGATAAACTTTATTTATCCCAAAAGTTGTGAAATTCCTGTTACATCAGTCAAAACATTAAACACACCCTGTAGCAAAATACCCATGGACCAATCAAAAAACCCATGGAACTCAATCCAGCCCCCGACGTCCTAAAAGGAAAACTAAAAAAAAAGAAAACACAAAATTCAGTAACTGCTGGAGCTTCCACAGGGTGCGTGTGCTGCAAATGTAGGTGCACCAACATTTTTTATTAAATATACGAATAAATCATATCAAATATTCTTTTAAAGAATAAATAACTGAGCCTCAGTAAGCTAACAGTGTAGCAGCTAACAAACTGGTTCTCAAACAGCTGCAGGTTCTGGTTGGAGTGACCCTCCCGCTCACATACATACAGCACAGCAGCCCGTTTGCCAAAAATCAAACACACCATATCAGCACAAACACCTCATACCAACTGTCAAGCACGGGGGTGGAGGGGTGATGATTTGGGCTTGTTTTGCAGCAACAGGACCTGAGTCATTGAGTCGACCATGAACTCCTCTGTATACCAAAATATTCTAGAGTCGAATGTGAGGCCATCTGTCTAAAGGCTAAAGCTTGGTCCAAATTGGGTCATGCAACAGAAAATGATGCCAAACACAGCAGCAAATCTACAACAGAATGACTGAAAAAGAAAAGGTGTTACAATGTTCCAGTCAAAGTCCAGACCTCAACCTGACTGAAATGCTGTGGTGGGACCTTAAGAGAGCTGTGCATAAACGAATGCCCACAAACCTCAATGAACTCAAGCAACGTTGTAAAGAAGAGTGGGCCAAAATTCCTCCACAACGATGTGAGAGGCTGATATAGTCACACAGAAAATGATTACATCAAGTTATTGCTGCTAAAGGTGGTTCTACAAACTACTGAATCATGGGATGTACTTAGTCCTGAATGTCTTTAGGAACATGTTCAGAATTTGTATCTGTGAATATTTATTTATTCATTCACGACATGTAATGTAATGTATTATAAATATATTAAGGATTTAAGTTGATGGTAGAGTAGACTGACACAGAAACGTCAACATTTTCAACAGAAGGTTTTTGGTTTCTGGAACACTGACCCTGAAATTCACGAATTTCAACACATCTTTCTATTTGGTTGTTCAGTGTGTGGCCCTTTGCTTGTTGCGTAAAAGTCGGCCTGGCCCTCTGATAAAAAAATGTTGTCCACCATTGTCCTTTAACAAAAGAGCTTAAATGAAAATAAACAAACAGCTCAACAAACAGTTTGAGGAGACAAAATGATTCAATATTAAGACAAGATAAACTTTATTTATCCCACAAGTTGGGAAATTCCTGCTACAGCAACCAAAACATTAAACATACCCTACAACAAAATAGGCAAAATAGCTCAATGAAATAAATATATGACAAAATAAAATAGCTCAGTAAGGTAGAAATTACACAAAAGAAGGAGCTTAAATAAATAGGAAAAAGTGAAAGAGTGAAATAAAATAAAAACTGAAGTAATACAAATATTTCAATATTGATATTGAAATATTTGTATTATATTTAATGAAAAAGTAAAAGAACTGAAAAAATGAAGACGGGTTTGTTTTTCTTCTTTTCTCTCCCAGACCGATCTGGGTCTGGTCTGTTTGCTCTCAGTCTGATGCAGGGTGGACAGCTTCAGTTACTGCAGGGCTGCTATTGATCATACATGTTTTAACAAGCGTTTTAATGAGCTTTTTGTAACCCTTCAGATTTTTCTCTCTCAGTTTTCCAGCCTATCACTTTGGGAAGTTGTACGGCCTGGTGATGGCCATGTCTGCTGGCGTCTCCGTGCTGCAGTACCCCCTCGTCGCCGTGGTCAGAGGATATCTGGGTGGAGATCCCTTTTATGTACGTTTTTGTGTTTAAAAAAGAATCATTCCACATAAGATCAACCTGAAAAGGTTCCCACCTGACCCATGAAGAATCAGCTCATTTTTTGTACAAAAACTTCAATATATCTAATGAAGCAATGCAAACTTTTTACCTTCATATTTTCCAAGCTACAGGCCCTCGAAGTACAAATCTGGTGCTTGGGAAATTTGGTGCTGAGCCCTCATAACTTCATAGGTACAGGAGGTATCCACATGAAATAAAAAAAAACAAATTTAAGCTATGTTAAAAACTGCTAATTGTTTTGGCACATAAGGAATCACAGCTAGAAGATGATCCTGGAATCAAAATGTTGGTAAAAAGGAGCCCTTTCATATACTGAAACCTGTTTTCAGCAGCCACCTATCCCACATGGTGATATGGCCCTTTAAAGTTTACCCAAAATGCACTTCTTAAAGTTTTCTCCAGTGAATTATCAGAAAAGGAATGAGAAATCCAGAGTACAAATGCTTGTTTCTGTTCCTCTACATCACAGACATTAAATTGGTGCAGTTCAGCTACTGAAACTATGATATCTCCCATTATATTGATGCTCAGATTTGGTTATAGCAAATTCGTGCTGAACAAGAACCAGATTTTGGCTTTAGTTTGTGACACATGGAGTGGGTGTAAAATTGATTTGGTTGCAGTTTTTAACAGTGCTTAAATGTGTTTTTTCAGCCCTGAATATGTCATGTGGATATCTCCTGTAGTTATGAACTCAAGAGGGCTCAAATGCTGGGAAAAAGTAACTCAAATTAAAAAGCACCAAATTCCCCCCACCCTGATGAACTTTGACGGCCTGTAAATATTGACAGTATGAAGGTAAAATGTTGCATTGTTTTATTAAACTTCATGATATTAAAATGAGTCACTGATTGATTTAACATGGACCAACCAAGCAGAGGCTGAATATCAAATCACGAGAACACATTTCAATATTTAATACACTTTACTTTTATGAACTGCCTTCATATGAACACAATCTGTTGTGTGGATCTTTTCCAGGTGGACATTGGTCTCATTTTCCTCACTCTTCTGGCATTCATCCATCCTGCTTACGTCTTCATCCACTGCAGGAAACAAGCCCGTTGCAGGGAGGAAAACCCTGAGACTGAAGCCAAACTGTAGAGGGACGATCAGACGGGTGTTTTAGTCTGTCAAGAAGGGCCACATTTCAGGTTCTCTTTGTTCCTGTTCATTGATTTAAACTCAAACCACAAGCACTCATTTTAATGTTTTGTTGATTATTTTTAATTCACTTGTTTTGTGTAATAATTCAATAAAAATGTGTTAAGTCCATTACGGTTTGGGAGAAATCTTATTTCTTTTGTGAGTTGCAATAGGCACAGTGTGTCTACACAAGTAAAATTTAAAACCTTTAAATACTTTTTTAATTACATTTAAAGTGAAACTTACGACCAAACACGTGACAGAAACACACAATAAAAAGGTGTGGACTAATGGAGACCAGGGATACCTTTACATTATCCTGTATATTGATTAGCTCATGGATGATTGGTACTCCAAACTAAAAGAACATCTACACATGTTTACTTTTTTTGGATTCTTTATTGAGTTTAGTTGATGTTTTGGAGCATCGCTTAAGTGACAGTTTGTGGAAGGTGAGGAAGCAGAGGGGGGACTGTAGAAAAGAAAACATTAATCTGAACTTTTCATAATTTATTATTATGTGTAGAAAACTTAAATGGTGTTACTCATGTGCTCAGTTAATACAAATATCAGCATCATACACCTCTAAGAGCTCCTGGGGCACAAGCCAAAACTGCTTCTAATATGGTGTAAATATTTAAAGCATATGTGTTACTGAATTATGGCATATGTGTAAATATTTAATCTTTGTATTATGTTTTGTTTGGTGTTGGTTTATGTAGATATTTAGCTTTTCATAAATATCTACCCCCCAAATTAAGCTCTTCTGGACACTGTGTTTGAATTTTATTCCAGTCTCTTTGTCTAAACCTTGATGGATATCCTTTTTCCAAGTAAACACACTGATGTCAGTTCAGAATGAACATAAAAGTAAAATGAACATATTTGAGTTTGAGAACATTGTTGTCCTAAATCATATCCCCATCATCCCAAAGTTGAAACACCTTTAATAATACTCTGCAGTTTGCTTTAAACACAAGGCGGTGGTTTTTCCTCTGTACAACACCACAGTGGATTTTAAAGCAAACATTCAAGATGTGACTTTCAGCTTTAATTCAAGGTGTTTAACAACAATTTTGTATTAACTGTTTAGGAATTACAGCCATTTTTATACATAGTCCGCCATTTTCAGAAGCTCAAAATTAGTGTTGAGCATCATGGCCAGGTGACTCCAAAATTCTTTGGACAGATGAAACCAAGATTAACTTGTACCAGAAGGATGGGAAGATAAAAGTATGGAGGAGGAGAGAAAGTGCTCATGATCCAAAGCATGCTGCTTTATCTGTCAAACATGGCGGAGACAATGTTATAGAATAACAGAAGAAGAATAGAAGAATGTATAAAAATGTATAAAAACAGCTGTAATTCCTAAACAGTTAATGAAATATCTTTGTTAAACCCCTTGCATTAAAGCTGAAACCTGGCACTTCAATCACATCTTGACTGTTTGATTTAAAATTCACCGTAATGGACACAAAACTGCAACAAAAATGTATCATTGTCCAAAAACTTACTGACCTAACTGTACATACGAAACCCCAGTATGTAATACACAGCACATTTTTACTATATACAGTGGTTAACAAATTTATTAGACCACCTGTCAAAAACGAGAAAGACCATCCAGTGTCACGAAGTGCTTTAATGTGGACTCTTTTCAGTGAATTCTCAACGTTTTACCATTTTGAACAGGAGTGAGGAATTTCAAACTGCATTCACGTTTTTATACCCAAATTAGAGCCGGCATGCTGGACTTCTCTGACAAGTCAGAAATTAATGAAGCATAACCCCCAGAAAGTTGATTCTGTTCATCTGGACGTAACGTTTTCAGTGGGAGAAACGTTTCGTCACTCAAGTGACTTCTGAGACTGAAGAATAATGAAACGTTTCTCCCACTGAAAACGTTACGTCCAGATGAACAGAATCAACTTTCTGGGAATTCCTTACCTGGATGATTGAGCATGCATCAAGACAAATCAAGCATAACATTCAACCACTAAAATGAATTTTTCTGTTCAGGAATCCAAGTAAATGACTTATAAATGATTTTATAAAACAGTAAATTTGAAAATTCATGGATAACAACAATAATTATATTTTAACATTAAAAATATTTCAATTAAAGAGCTTGCGCATACTGTTGGATTAACCATTACAGAAACAAAAAATTATTTTGGTAATTACCAATACTGTTAATTAGGGCAGCTGTGACATTAACCTTACCCCGGGTGGTGGTCTAATAAATATGTTAAACACTGTAATATGTTTATACTCATAATCAAAATAATATATGAAATGCTCAAATGGTAATACTTTTTTTTAATTTATAAACAGTATGTAACATGTATATTTACATTATTTTAGGACCAAAACAGTTACTCAGCATGAATGTGAATATGCAAAGACTGAAGAACACAACAGTCCAGGATGACATAAACATGGCGCTAAAGCTGTATAACAGAGAACACACAGCAGACCTACAGTAAGTACGAGTATAGTGACATTTACTATTTGAATAGGACAGCATCTTTTATTCTAGGTCAGTTTACACACTTTGTAGTCAGTGATAAATATATATATTATTTAAATTAAAATTAGGGTTCATAAATGCTTTTAATCTACTGTGTGACAGTATTAAATGAGGTAAGGCACTAGGCGCTACAAGCTACTTTGTAGACACAACAGAATTTAAAGTAAATCAGTAGTAAAACTGTCAAAACATGTAGAAAACACTTCTTCTTTTCCATCTTACTTCTCTTATGTCTCCAACTAAATAAAAAGATTCACTCTTTGGACCTCAGCTTTCAAAGAGGGCGAGACAGTCCAGAATGAGCGGGGGCCCTTATGAAGCTGCAACCTAAAAATGTAAATTTTATTGGGATAATCATATTTGTGACAGAAGGGCTTGAGACAATGCGCCATTGTTATATTTTTGTGGGTTTTGATTGCAGTAAAATATCATCGAGGACTCTTTCATGAGTGCCCCCTACTGAAATGCAGCCAATTTCTGTACAATAGGAAATGTGATGGCTCTCCTTGAACAGCTGTGTGTAAAAAGATGTGCTGGAGAACATTAAAGCATGTAAACCTGTTTTAGCAGACTCACAAAATAAAATGATAAGCCTGTAAATGAGCCTAATGGGAGCCACCTTAAATCTGCAGCATGAATAATATTTGTATGAAGATTTCAGTCCAGGAAACTTCTGATGGTGGATGGATGCTTCAGCCTTGTAAAATCGACAACATGTCTGAAAATAAAAACTGTCTTATTTCTAATGTGCACTTATAAATGGCCTCTGTGTGTGCTGCATCCAACCTCACCATCCAAACTGCTGTTCCTCTGTTTTTAAATTTTGTGTTAGGACTTTGGTTTCTGTTTGAATCGGGTTTAAATCTGGATCAGTAAAGTTTTTACGGGTGCAGCTGAGAATGATAAACAAACACAGTTTGCATGTTTATGGGATCTTTTCACTCCCGACGTTCTTATCGTCACTCCGAGCTGCTGTTTGCCCGCTCTCAGCTGTGAGCATGTGGTTGTGATGCAGAAACAGGATTGCATCCAAACTTTCTGGAGGAATATTTGATCTCTTTCTATATGTGGCTCCCGCTCCTTCCTCCACAAAGTCCTGTGCAGCGTTTCCTGCCACCGCTGGAGCAGCCAGGTAGGCCCGTGCCACTGTGGCCAGCAGTGGAAACTGCACCGCCTTCGTCCTCCACCATTGCAGGGGCTCCACACCCAGCGAGGCCCCCTTGTCGGCTCTGAAGACGGACATCTCCATGTCGATGGACTCCTCCACAGAGCTCTGTCTGTTCCTGGGAGCAGAGCAGAACAGGTCTCCCAGCAGGAACTCCATACCCGAAAGTCCGCCTTGAGAACCCGGGTCTGCTGGCTCGCTGTCTTCAACCTCTTCTACATCGCTCTCTTCATCTTCATCTTCAATCTCTCTGAAGTTGATGGGCCGAGACTCTTTGAGACGTTTGCTCCTCCGCAGGAAGTCGCTCTCTGATTCTGGTGACCCAGGGGAGGGGCTTCTTTTTCTCTCGTTGTGCTTCTTACCTTGACTCCTCCTCGTGTCCTCCTTCACAATCCTCACAGCCTCTTTCTTCAGCCACTCGAAAGTGGCCATCTGCTCCTAGAAAACAGTCAGGACAAAAACATTTAAGTTTGTTTTGCAGAGTATCATTCCTGTCACACAGTATGAAAACTGTGACTCAGGGTTAGCAAGCTTACTGTAAGGGATTTAAAGGTTCAAAAACACCAGAAGTAAAAATATAAACTATCAGTAAATATAGAACAAAAAGAAACTCCAAAAGCGCTCCATCCCAGTTGTATTGTGATGTTTTAACTGGAAGCATGCTGTTTTTTGTTAGACAAAGTCTTTATAAGCCAATGACTCCATATAAACACAGATACTGTGTATACAATTATAAACCAGGGGTTGTACAAATGTGCTACCGATACACCAAATTAAAAAAACAAATGTTTAATGTGTGTCATGGTCTACATCTATTGCCTGGACCTTGTCCTGTTAATTTTTCTGAATCTGAGCAGCAGTGGTTAGCATAGATATTTACACATAAATGGACTGTCTTGAGTCCCTCTAGCTTTGGACTTCAGAGGAAAAGTCTCAGAGGAAAACAGAGAATTTAACAGCACAAAGAGAAATTAGTTTGATTTTACTACTAACGCTGCTGCTTTATGTTTTATTTTTTATTAAAATAGGCTACTTTTAATAATTCATTTGCACAAACACAGGCAGGACTCAAAGTGACCTGCATAGCTTTGTAGCTGCTCTGTTTCAAAGTAGGCCTAAACATGCAAACAGATATTTTTTTAATCTCCCCTTTACAATTGTTATTTTTTGGTCCTCCTGTGCTGGCTTGCCTTTGTTTATGTGGTTCTCTCTCTTTTTTGCTCTTTCTCTCCCTCTCCTCTTTGTGTATTTTGGTTTGTGGTACTCTCGCTCTTGTGTGTTAGGGGCGGGAGTTGTCCCGAGTTCCCGCCCTTCGGCTCTGCGCACCTGGGGATAACGAGATCACCTGTGTTCAATCATCTGTGCTCCTGCCACTATTTAAGATGGCAGTTTGCTCTGAGTCTTCGCTGGATTGTTACACTGACTATAGTTAGTGAAGCTGGCTCCCCCTGATTTTTGCTGTCTGCTCTTCTTCCCTGTTGCGAGTACTTACCTCTTTGTTTCCTTTGCACAGAAGACCTGACTGTTGGAGAATCAGAGACTTGGCTTGTCGAGAGAGAGAAAGAGATCATGGAAAAGGACCCGAAGAATCCCCTGCCTGTCTGAACCTCGGATTGCATTATTCTAGTTTTTGTGCTTCTGTAGACTACTTGTTTATTCGTGTAAATAAACCTGTTGAACTCCAGCGCATGAGTCCAACCCGCCTGAGTGGCCATGACATTTTTTTATATTGTTGGTAGGCTGTTTTACCTAATAGGCCCAAATACTGGTTTTGGTTTGGGGTCAAAAGTTGCTTTTTTGATAGTAAACGTGGTCGACCCCTGGTATAAACCGATCAAGGAGCTAATGTTAGCTTAATTGGATAGTTTGCTACAGGTAACATGTAACAGGTAAAGTGAAGGTGATGTCACGGTGGCTACTTCAATCTTATACTGTATATACAGTCTATACAGCTGTAAATAAACTATACCACAGTTGCAGACTTTAAGATATCTGACATCTTCTGTAGCCTCATTTAGCCACATTTAATAACTTCAACAGTCACAAGTGGGATATTTTATTACTTAATTTATACTGTAAAGGAAAACTGGAACTTGTGTTAACCAAAGATGTAACTGTCACAGAGAGTTAAATAATAGTGTTTATTTCCTGTGTTTCTGTCATAAATTCATGTGTATTTAAGTTCATATAGTCTTTGAATATGGTTAAAAATGTATTAAATAAGATGTTACAAAGGTAAAATTTATTTTTTTTTTAAAAACTTGTCTAAAATATGCGACCGTAAAGTAAGGTTTTGGTTAAAAATGTTGTGATCTTCGTGTAAAGTTTGTTTAAATACAGAGTGTAATGGTCACATGACCAGCTGAGAGCACGACCATGGCATTGTGGCTCAGAACTAGCATGGATGCAGAGGAAAGACACAGAGCCACAAAATAACCTTATTCTACATGTGGTCCAAGACGCGCACACGGTAATGGTCTTTACAACATTACACACAATATAGTGTAATGTTGTAATGTTGCATGCCTTTAGGTGGACAGTGAGAGTCTTTTTCAGTAACTTCATCTGATTTTGGCATGTTCTGATGTGCTAGCTTGGGACTGTTTATTGATGGACACTAAAATGAGAGATTTTTAAAGTACTGAGATATTTATGTTGTAAACCTTTAGGTCTTTTGTTTTCTTTAGTTTTCACAGTGTCTGAAGAAGAGAAAGAGAGAGAGATACAAAAAATAAATAAATCTTCAAGGCCATCGATATGATGAGTGGCCATTGTTTCATTGGACCTGTGTAGTTACAAAAGGCTTTATTTCAGGCTTCGAGATGAGGCAACAGAAAGCTAACAAAAAGGTTTCAGGCCTCATTACTGTGGCGCTCTGTTCCCTGCATGCTAACTTTCTGACTCACCTCCTCCTCCATGAAGCCCAGCCCGTGGAACTGGGGGTCGAGGGAGCACGCCACACTCAGAGCCCTGTTCACAGCAGGGTTGTCATAACAGCGTGCCAGGTTCCGCCTCATCATCCTCTTTACCTCTTTTAAGATGGACGACGAATCGCACGGTCGGGACACAAGGTGGCGTGACAGCAAGCCGGTGAGGATGGGTTTGACGAGAGACAGACGGGGGAAGGCCTCCTTGGCGAGAGTCCGGCACGCCACATCCAGAGGTTTGAGGACTAAACAGAGCTCCTCCAGAAGCTTCCAGTCAGAACGCCAAGACGTTACACCTGTCGAGGATGTGTTGGAGGTGGAGTTGGCATGGTAACTGCCACATGAACTGGACTCTGAAGCAATATCTTCTCTGGACAAGCCCTCGCCTTTAATTTCTTTAATTATGCCACAAAGAAGGCTTTTATGTTTGATGAGCGTACTCAGTAAAGGGTAAAGGTTATTCCACGGCGGCCGGCTGTGCGCCCACGACGTAAGTCTGGCCTGCTCCTGTTTCGTCAGACCCTTCAGGAGACTCTGGGCAAGATGCTGGTATGAGCCTTTATTCTGAGCAGGTGGCAGGAACAGGGAGGAGAGAACACCCTGGAATTGTCTGAGGGTTTTGGAGATGACAGGGTGTGACATCACTTCCTCCACGCAGTCCTGCACAGCACTGATGAAACATGGGACAGATGGCAGTCCTTCATTAGCAGTAGCCTGCTCTGGCTCCTCAGGTGACACCGAGTCGTCCCTCTCTAGAAATGTTGTAGAGTTTGGGTGGGGGACGCTTCCTGCAGCCTCCACGCCCTTCTTGCTCTTTATCGGCTGTATCCTCATCTTGTTCCTCCCCTCTCCTCCCAGTAAGACCAGATTAGGCAGGGAAATTCCCCACTCCTGCGCCATCACCTTCACCTGGGCCTCCACCACTCGAAGGCTGTGCTCTTCTCCCTCACTCTCTGTCAGCCGCTGGGTAGCCAGGGCCATGTTCTGAAAACTGAAGTTACTGTCTATGTAGTGCGCCCATAGCGTGAGGTACCTCTCAGCGTTTCCCTGCCAGTTGTGGAGCCAGACCTCTACGCTTAACGTCACAAAGTGAGGGACTTCCCTCTGACTACTGGGAGCTCTCCCACGTCTCCTGTGCTCAAACTCAATGGGAGCAGTGTAGTCAATAACCTCCTCACACTCTCCGCTCTCAGTTTTTCTCCTGAGCAGCTGAGCCAGGCTCGTCTTGCCTTTTGCGTGGTGGTCTCTGAGGAGGATGTCGAGCTGACAAGACAGTGGCAGCTCCTTGTAGGTGGGCAGGAGTGTGTAAATCAGCTTTCTGAAGCCTTGGCCTTCCACCAGAGATGGCGGCTGGAGGTCCACGATGAGAAAGCTGGCAATGGCATCGGTCACTTGAGTGGACAATACCAAGGGAAGAGTGCTGACTAGACCGCTGGTAACTGTGAGCGGCTGAGAGCGTTGTTGACCTGTTATGACAAAAAAACGGCAACTTTTAAACACAATCTTTCTTTTAGCCTCATAACTTTTGGCACTCTGTTAGTCACTGTGCAATGCAGACAGGAAGTAGAAAGTTACCTATTGTGAGACTCCGATCCTTGTTACTGTCTCTTGGCCTGATATGGTGTTTGCTGGTCAGGTGGTTTTGGAGATCTGCTGCTCCCCCTGCACACCCCACATGCTCCATGCACAGCTTACACACGGCGTTGCTTCGGTCCAGAGGCCGGCCCGTCGGGTCCGGCTCGAGCCCGAAAAAGTACCACGGGCTGTTCTGCGTGGCGTTGGGGTTGCTCAGCAGTTTCTCAGTTCCAGGCATGAAATCATACTTTTCCATCGGATGAGGAGACGGGAAAGAGATGACAGAGGTGGAGACAAAGGCGGAGCCAGTAATCAAACTGGCTGGATCGCTGACAGTGTCCGGGTTCGACATTGTCGTCACGTCACTGATGACAGGCATGGGGCTCTGTGATTGGCTGTGGTCCGACCAAAAGGAAGTGCTGCTTGGCTCTGGGAGGGTGACCAACTGTATGTCCTGCAGGAGGCGCAGAGCTGTCTCCTTGTCTCCAACTTCACATTTCATGTTGTCACCTGTACATTGCCAACAAAAACACATGTATTAGACACCTTTAAATAGCTACAGTTTCAGTCTTAAGACAGTTATATAATCTGAATCCATCACATGACAGAAACAAACTGGGACAGGGCTCACCCATCCCCAGGCCCAGAAGGGTGGCATAATCCCTGCCGATCCAGACCCTGAGCTCTGCTCCCTCTGAAATGGGCTGGGAAACCCTGTAGTAGATACGACGGTAAAACTGGAAAACATCCAGGTTGTGCTCCTCCTCGCTGCTGGTATATCTTACATACCTGAAACACACAGCAAACACATGCAGTCTGTAACTGTGTCTAACCAGCGGAGGATAAAAATAAGCAAAAGGGACAGATGCGATAGTAACTGCCCACCTCATCCAGTTAGATTTGTTTTCATCAGAAGCATCTACGTAGATGAAAGCAGCATCGTCTCTGATCTAAAAAAAGAAGCTATCTTTGTGTCAGCGTTATTTACGGCCGATAAGAAACAACTTGGAGACATTAGGGAGCAGAAAAAAATCTAACTTTTGAGCAAAATCAGCAAACCTTTTTAAGCATTAAAAAAAAAAAAGCAGATTCTGTACATGCAGTTTTTATGTCCTGGTGGGTTCAATGTTGTGGGGTTTTCTCCCAATTCATCGCAGTAGAAGAATCAGAATAACTGCCCAAATAACTGCATGGAGTCATTGGCAAGATGTCTGCCAAGTGCTAAGACTTGTTTCTAGAAGGACTTTGGGGTTTGATGCTTTTCTCATTTCACTAATTTGAAATTAGATGCATTTTGATGATAAAGGACAGAGGAGGCTGCAGGAGGAGCTATAATCGAGGATGCACAGGTGTATCCTTTGCGTAAGTGCTTTTACCTTCAGTGTATCAAAGAAGCTGGAGGAGGGCTCTTTAACAATTCATCCTTTGCATTGATAAGTTGTTTGAGTTATTTAAGATGATCAAATTTCTGCCCTTCACTGTTTCTGTGTGATTTAAAAAGGGTCTGTGAATTTAATTAAAAGTCGCTCTAAATATAAAAAAATGTCATGAGCACTGTAACATCTAAGATCATAAACTACATTTTCTTAAATGAAGTTGCCGCTCTAGTCTGAACCCCCCTGAGCTCCTCGCCTCTCTAAGGGAGAGGCCAGACACCCTTCGCAGGAGGCTCATTTCCACCACTTGTATCTGCGATCTTATTCTTTTGGTCACTAGCCACAGCTTGTGGCCATAGGTGAGGGTAGGAACGTAAATCAACCGGTAAATCGGCAGCTTTGCTTTTACGCTCAGCTCTCTCTTTACCACACCAGATCAGTATAGCACTGCCGATGCCACACCAATCCGTCGCTTAATCTCCTGCTCCACTGTCGCCTCACTCAAGAAGATAGATGTTTAAACTCCTCTACTTGGGGCAGCAACTCCTCCTCAACCCAGAGGTCAGGTCAACGCAACTTCCTTTTTGCATAACTTACAGGTCACCACACGTCATGAAGAGCTGAGGCTCTACCAGAACTTATCCATGTGGCCTTTTAAATCAACACAATAATTTATAACAAAAAGGTTAAACATCAACAAACTGTCTACACAATCCCGTATGAACCAAAATGAAAATGTAATTTTCTCTACTGTTTATCTACTCACAGCCCAGGCATATTTGAGGTTGGCTGGCATCTGTCCCCTGCACATTTCTCCTGCAAAAGGTCCAAACATGACGCCCTGCTGAAGGTGGCACTTGGCATACACCTTCATCTCCACCATCTGCTCCTCGCCAGAGGATCCAGGACCACATAATCCAGATCCAAGGTCCCCACACAGGCACAGACAGGAAGGCAGGGACAGCACCGCCCGGGAGGGGCCGCCGTGGAGCCACGGCTCTCCAGGTGGTAACACCGCATCTGGGACGTAGTTCTGGTTGGAAGCGGGCTGGAGGAAGGGAACATCCTCAAAGAATTCTTCATTGTTGAGGTCCAAACCTGCAGAAAGAATATAATAGAGAAATAATTAGTCAAATGGACAGAGATATTATTGAAAATCTAGGGCTGGGATTCATCTTCACAGAGCATGTTTCCTGTTTCTTTTGTTGTTATAGACAACAGAATTCAGAAACACAGGAAGCCGCTGTATTCAGATGAGATGTTACTTCTTGTAATACATTATAATACAGGAAAAACATTCTGTTCATTAGTTGTATATAGTTCATTAGCTCCAGGGTCAGCCTATGTAAAATCAGTGAGTAACTCCTACCTGCCCCCCCCCCCCATGAATCAAGTGATTTTCTTGTACAATAACTTTAATCTATTTAATTACTTTTGTATGTTTAATTTTCAAACATTGGAGGTAAAATTGTGCATGCATTCATTAACAATGCAAAGGTTTGTGTAAAAAACAAAACAAAACTGGGGGTCAGGTAGGAACAGTCAACCAGCCACCAGGAGCGCAGTTAAAAGCCAGCTTCCCTCCATCTTCTCAGGCTCTCCTCATTCCACCTCCTGAATTGCCCTGTGGCTACTGAGGAATGGCGTCTGGCGACTTATAAAGCAGCATTTCAGTGATTCCAGCAGCTGTGCAGCCTCAAACCTCAGTGTATCTGTGCATACTGACAGGTTCTGGCCCCTTCAGTGCTGGGTCGCACAGATAGTGAGAGGATGTGATTGCAGTGACTGATTCTGGCTCGCATGACTCATGTTCACACATGCAAGTCAGCACTGAGCCCAAATAATTAACTCCTGTGAGAAGAGTCTAACCACAAACTCTGAGCTGATCAACTCTGAGATGGGAACCTCTGAGTTTCCAGTTCCACAACAGCTGATCACAGTTAGTTCAATCAACTCTGTGTATGCTCACCCTGAGTTATGAAAGAAAGCCATCATCAATGGAGCTTCGATACTATGATTCACCATGGCAACAAGTAAATAGAAAACAGAGCCACCAGGAACGCAGTTAAAAGCCAGCTTCCCTCCATCTTCTCAGGCTCTCCTCGTTCCACCTCCAGCCAGCCAGGAAGAAAACCAGTCACCATTAAATCTGTGTGCAGGATTCAAACTGAAATCTTACCACTTTAATCTAACGGATTCATTGTTCAGCATGACAATGATCCTAAACACCAAATCAGTAAAAGCATACCTGGATAGAAAAACACTCAATGGAACACAGAGCCAGGACCTCAACATTATTGAAGCAGTGTGGGATCATCTTGACAGAGAAGAGAACAGAACAGAAGGCAGCCAACATCCAAAGAAGAGCTTTGTCCTTCAAGAAGCCTGGAGAACTATTCCTGAAGACTGCTTAAAGAAATTACCAGAAGGCTGTCTAAAAGAGTTCAGGCTGTGTTGAAGAATAAAGGTGGTCATACCAAATATTGACTTTCAAGCTCGTTAGAATTGTACAAACTCTGTTTTTGCCTTATATGCTGTATTTCCATGTATGTTGGCACATGTTTCAATAACTCGCTGCACCCATTTCCCATTTTTCCAGTCCACCTCATGATGTAAAATGGGCCGTCAACTAATCGGAAGGTCGGTGGTTCCTCCAGTCTGCACGCTGAAGTATCCTTGGGAAGGTGCTGAACCCCGAGTTTCCCCCAGTGCATTCATCAGAGTGTGAGTGTGGGTGAATGGCACTTAGGCATAGAATAAAGTGCTGTATGAATGTGTGTGTGTGAATGGATGAATGAGGCTTGTAGTAAAAAGTGCTTTGAGTGCTCAATTAGAGAAGAAAAGCGCTATTTAAGTACCACTCCATTTACCATTTTCCAAGCGAAAAATAAAGGAATGAGGTGTACACATTAATGTACCTATTGTTATTTGAAACTGGGAAATGATTAATACATTTCCAGATTAAATTTTACTGTGTGATTTTTTCCACAGCCTGCAACCGTCTTCTCAATAAGATGATTAAACTAAATCATTTCCACATATCTACATATCTACTGGAGTACTGTTAAATACCTTTTAGAAAAAGTGTTTTTGGACAGTCAGTCTTTTCTTATGGAGCCCCCTGTCCCCCCATAATATGGTTGGCCCCCCATAAATACTATTTATTTTAAAGTTTTAGATACTTATTATTTTGCAGATTGATTGCATTATTATAGATCAAGCTACAGAGCAATATATATCATTAAAATCATCAACAGCTGCACCATTAAAAAAATATACACATCAATAAATCAATAATTACAATCCAATAATGTCATGTATATGATTCTGAAAAATGTCATTCCATGAGTACATTTACTTTAGGTACTTTCAAAATATTTTTGAATATACAACATGTGTACTTTTCAGGTACTTAATTTGAATTGTTACTTTTACTTAAGTAAAAAAATCGAATTTTTTTTTCCACTTTGCAAAACAATTATCTAACACAAGATTATATTTAAATTCTGGTGCAGCTCCACTTTTTACACAATAAATCTGCAATAGGGCACAAGGCTGCACATGAGCCTTAAAATCATGCTTTCTATGCCAGTTTTCTACACTGATTGAATATTCCTCATTAAATATTCTCACTGCCTGTGAAAAACCTGTGATAAATTATATTTTAATAACCAAATGGCCCAATGTGCCACCGTTATGCCCTTTTAATTAGCTGATACCATGGCAACAACACAACCGCGAGACTGATTAAGGCGGTTGAACGTGTTCCTTCCTGCGCATGTGAGGTTAGACAGATATTTGTAATAGCAGCGCTTCCTGGAAAAAAAAATAAAAAATACACCCTGCGGTGTGTAGTGTGTAATTTACTTTTGTTAGTGGTTGCAGCACATAAATACATAATAAATTACACATGTATAACCTCATCCCCCTCATTGTTTACTCAGAAACGTGCGTCCTATGGTTTTAACCTCTGGCTTGACTCTTGACTTCTTTTAACCTCTGGCTTGACGCTTCCGTGTAATGATTTATCTCTCGGTGATAACAGCTACCTGACTTTGTATGACCGAATCACAGTCCGTGTGTGTACAGGTGTAACATTTTAAACACACCCAGTCTGTGTGTTAACGGCAAATAAGCTGCTCAGTAAAACAGCACCAACACCCCAACAGCGTCAGGGCTCAGGGACTATTTTCTGTCACCTTTAACTGCACTGAAATGCAACTTTAAAAGAGCCACAGTTAAGCCCACCTGCAGCTACATTTTATCAGTTTTAATGGGATGGAAGCATGCAGGGGTCAGTGATATGAGAAAATAATTTAATGCATATTTTACTACTCCACATTCCACCATCTTTGCAATAAAAGCACTGAATTTAGGTGGGGAAAAAATCACCTTGAGCGTCAAACAAAGCTCCAGAGGTCGTGGAGGAAGTGGTCTCAAAGAAATCCGCACGATGTCGCCGCCTCAGATGACTTCTTAAATTAGTGGTGTTTCCACCTTTTGCCAGCACGATTTTTCGGCACAGGCGACAAATGGCCTCGCCAGAGTTCAAAGGTCGTCCCTTTTCATCAGCCTTTAAGCCGAAATACAGCCACACGATAGACTTGCTTCTGGGTTTACTGACCAGATCCATGTTTCTATTTGTGTGGCCCTGCTGTCTCTGCTGTCCTGCAGCCTGCAGTACCGCTGCCAGATCTGGGATGGATAGACAGGAGGCACTGTGGAAAACTGCACCCATTATTTACATGCAATCCTTTTATATGGCACATTATCGCGTTAATGACTATGAGGACTTTCTAAGTGGAAAGGCATAAGATTCAAATTCTTATCTTAAAAGTGCATGACTGCAGAATTGTGCACGCCACATTTATTTATAATTTACTTCACAACATCAGTGTAAAAATCTTACAGTTTTCCGATTTGTTTTAAAAGCAGTAAAAGTTCATTCAAGAAGTTTCAACAAGTTTTCAACAAAAACACACAGGATGGCAGCCACTTGGTAGGTGGTGCACCTTCTACCTGCTCTATTTCTATGATTCTTACGTCATTATTTGTGGACCGACGACAACACACTGCGACGATCGAGGTTGCCAGATCCTGTTCTCAATGCACCTGCAAAAACCTGACTGCATAGATTAATAGATAGATAGATAGATAGTCTGTTTCACAAATCTCGGAACAGCTACGGAGAAAAAAAAATCTTTCAAACCTAGCACAAAGGTAAAAGAAAATTCAATCTGAAATCTGTAAATTTCAATCTGATAATGTGTAAATTAAAAAAAAAAAAAAAAGACTTTTAAATGGACAGCAACTCCTCTGTTGATTTTCTGATGTTTTTGTCCGCATTTTTTGCATTAACTGGGCTTAAATAAATTTACCTGATTGTGTCAGGTAGATAACACCAATCGGACAATTTGTTTTAGATAAATGTATTTCCAAAGATGAATTACCACCAAGAACCCAGGAGCCCTGCAGACCAGGGCTGCAGACATGGGCCGCATTTTACCTTAATCCTGAGCCCTGCTTAATGTCTTTTATGGATATTGTCATTGCATGCTACAAACTATCAAATAACTGACACACAGCAAAAATTTGGACATATTAATGTAGTTTTATTTTTTATATTATAAAATATGTGAGATATTAGCACTTCCTAGATTCTGGAGATGCTGATAAAACTAAAAGAACTGGTTTATGCTCATAATGACAACATGAAATATGTGCACAAATTAAATTAAAAAACAACTTTTTCCACAAGATATTCCCTTTTCTGAAGTTTTGATAATGGTGGTGGAAAGTTCTGTCACCCCAATCCAAAATCTGCTATAAGGTGCTCAGTTAGGGTGAGATCTGGTGAAGGCCATAGTATATGATTCACAGGTCAAGGTAATCCTTATTTACCTTACACTGGGCCTTGGTGCAACCCCTCAGTTCATCCTCATCCTCAGACTATATGACAGGCAGCAGAAGTCCTCACCTCACACAGGCGCCCCTTATGTGAAATCTTCAAATCTGGCAACCCGGGGGCTCTTGCCCTGCCTGCCTGAGTTAGCTATGGTACGTCTGACTGAAGGGAGTCCAGGGTGAACCTAAACATCAGCTCGAGAGCTGCTACACCTCTCAGGTAAGCACTCAACCTCGTTGTTGACAAATATAATGCTTTAATTTGGGGACTGGGGTCATACAATTCTCCCTGTTAACGCTTTAAACACAGACTTCACCCAACTTGTTTCGTCTTTCCAGGCTTAGTTTCTTGCGGCTAGCTTATAACATCAACCACTTGATTTTTAACGGTTAGCAGTTAGCTGACAGTTAGCTTTTGCTTCCAACGTCTTGACGTCACCGGGTTGCCGTAGCACTAATAGCGGTGGGGTAGCCGTTGCCCTGGCGACACCACTCAGAGAAGTTATCGTCCATGGATACAGCTGAATGAACTTTAACACTGCGGAAACAGCTTCGACCGAAGGTTTAAAAAACACCGTGGGTCAGCACAAGGATTAGTTTTAGTAACACCACCAGCCGTTCGATTTTTAACGGTTAACGGTAGCTTACAGTTGGCTTCCGCTTAGAACGTTTTGATGCCACTGGCTTGCCGATGCACTAATAGTAGCGGGGAAGCTGTTGCCATGGCGACACTACTCACAAGTTATCCGTGCTAGCGAACAGGTGTTTGAAACACTGTAGAAGCAACTTCGAGTTGAGCTAACACAACCCAAAACGTCGGTCAAGTATGGCTTCGTGCCTGGTCCCCGAGTTCCCGGCGGTTATGGTGGCTCTGGAGCACTTAAAGGAGCTCGACGAACACCTCAAAGACGAGGGAGTCCCATTCGCACCTGAGGCCAGTCTCCACCTGACGGAGATAACGGCCGCGGTCAGTGAGCTGGAGGCGAACAGGCGTGCCGCTCGTGAACACTTGGAAGTGAAAACTATAGAAAACAGCAAACTGAGACACCAAATTAACAACATGCGTGAACGAATGAGTCAGGAGATCATGGCTGATATAGCATCAGCGCGGGCATCTAATGCTGAGGAGATAGAACAACTCTGCAGAGACCTCCATGCAGCCTCTCAGCTACAAGAACAAACTGTAAAGCAGCGGGAATGCCTGTTGAGCCAGAACAAATCGCTGTATCCAGCGCGAGATCAGGCGAAGGCTGACCATGACGCCATCATGGCCACTCTGAATGATGTAATCGCCCAAAAATATAGCTTGCAGATGCAGCTGAATAAGACATGGGAGAAGATAGAGGAGCTGAAGTCCTGCATCGCCAGTGTCAAACAGGATGGGTTAACACTGGAGCAGAACATGAAGCTGGAGAGAGAGGCTTTCTTTGTGAAAAAAGACAACCTCTCTAAAGAGGTGGGCCATGCCGAGGAGGAAATAAAGCAGCAAAAGCAACTGAACAGGAGGAGCAGAAGAGAGCTGGACAGCATTAACAACAAGAAAGAGAAAACCCAGGGACAGCTGGATGAGCTCATAGTTGAGATGGCGAAGGTAGAGAACAGCGTGCAGAGATTGAAGGTGTCCCGATGCCATCATGAGGAGAAGCTGGAGGGAGAAGTCCAAAAGCACCAGGAGCTGAGGCAGCAGAGGGAAGCACTGAAGGAGGAGCTGCATGAGGTAATGGAAGCCTTCAGTCTCACCGTGCAGAACCTTCAAGAAGAAATCGCCACAGTGGATGGTAAAATAGAGGATGGCCAAGTATCAAGACGGGATGTTCAGGGTGCCCTGGCTCAGATCTCTGAGGTGTTCAAGCATCAGCTTGTTGAAGAGAACAAGGTCAGGGCTGAGCATTTGCAGGTGTCTCAGCAGCTGGAGCGGTCCAGGCTGCAGCTGGAGGAGCGCATTGCCTCCATCATCAAACACAGCAGGGAAATCAAAGAGATGGAGAAGCAGATGAGAGAGCTTCTGGAGACTGATGTAATCAACAAGCGTGTATTTGAGAGGAATCAGGAAGAGCTTAATGGCAATGTGGATGCAGGAAGGAAGAACGTAGGCCAGTTTCAGGTGGAGAAAAGGCGACTCCTGCAGCTCCTGGAGGGGGCGAAGAGGAAGCAGGAGGAGCATGTGGTGAAAATGACATCCAACATCAGCAGCACCCGAAGAAGATATGAGGAGCTGCTTCAAGAAGAGGCAGCACTAAAGAAGCGGGAGCCCAAGAGTGTCGATGCCAACCTCCTGATGAGTCATGTGACTCAGTCCAAGGAGGGGTACAAACGAATCGAGAGCAGGTACCACCAGGAATTAGAGCAGCTCGCCACTGACATTGAGAGGGTTGCTAAGAGTGTTAAGGAGAAGCAGAGGGAGGTGGAGGAGAAAGAAGAGGTGCTGAAAGAGGTGGAGGCTCAGTGGAGCGAGGAGCAGAGCAGGCACCGGAGGCTAGAAGCATGCATCGATGAGCTGAGGAAGAGGAGGGATGAGCTGGAGCTTTCAGTTCAGGGGCTGAAGGAGAAAACTAGCTGCCTGCTTCAGCCCAAAGAGGAAATGAAGTCTGAGCTGGAGGAGCTGCGAGCACGCCACATTGACACACTCAACAAACAGGCATCTGAGCTGAGAGTCGTGGAGGTGAGCATCTACGACTGTGGCGTGAACCTGGAGCAGGTCCACGTGGAGAACAGCCGGCTGCAGCTCTGCATCAGACAGATGACGGAGGACATCAACACAGCCAGACGACACACGGACAAATACTGGCAGGAGACCCAGAGGTTCGAACAGGACACAGAGGCATTATGGAAGAGCTTACAGGAAGCCTGGAGGGAGGATTTACTGCTTACTCAGGACCATCAGAGCAGTGAAGGGGTCCTGTTGGTGTTGATTAGTTCTCTCTTGGACCATCTGAAGATCCGGAGGCAGCAGTTAGGAAATATCAGCACACTCCTTCACCAACAAAGGCTCAACTTCAGCAAACGACTAGGAGACAAAACAGTGAAACTGTGTGGCTGACTTTATACACGACACGTGGACTCATTTCGGGACCAAGTCTGCTGTCACAGGCAGTATTTAAGGCTCTACAAACTTTTTTTTGCCACAACATAAAAATAATGTAAAGGAGCTTTTTGTTGTGATTGCTTCAATTTGTTTGTTTCATAGCAGGAATGCCTGAAAAAATTTACCAGAGGTGGAGCTTGGTCCAACTTAAACTTAACTTATGGAGTCGATCCAAATCTGGATCCAGGAATTTTTGGAAGGATTGTTTGTCAATGCAAAATTTAATTTTTCATGTCACAAATACATATCTGATTGAAGCAAGAAAAGCTGGGACATGATGTCTTTGTATTTTAAAGAAATTATGTTAAATAGCCTGTAAGCTTTATTGATCCACATATAGTAAAGACAAAAATGTAAAAGGAAAATGCAGTGGCATTTTTTGACCATCTCATAAACATAAATGACTATTATGTTTAAATAAATAAAACCTCAATTAACATAACTAGCAAAAAAATCATTACAATGCTGGTGCTTTTCTTTTGGCTCTGATTAAAACCTGTTTGTTTGTTTGTTTGTTTTTTCTGTAGCTTGAGTCTGCTAGCCAGGAGTAGAAATGCCTACCCAGTTTTCCATGTATTTATTCATTTCTCCTTCAGTTTTTAATGTTTTTTCAGCTTGCTCTGGATCCACAGGTATTCCCCAAGACCTGTAAACAGAGTTCCCCTCTTAGATTACACATCATTCCTTCATACAGTACTATGAATATCCCCAGTCTGAGGATGGAAACTGACCTGAGTACAAACCAACAGATTAAGAACTGAACACTATCAGATTAAAATTTGAAAGATTCTCAAACACTGAAGGCTCCACATCAAAAATAACTAAATTTGACTCTTTGTGTAATAACCTTAGAATATTTAATGAAACCATGCAAACATTTTACCTTCATACATACAGTACTATGAATATTTTCTGAGTTAACAGGCTCTGGGTTGAAATTTGGCACTTTTTATTTCACATTATTTTTACCAGCATTTTTTAAGCCCTCATAACTTCATAAGTATAGGGGATATCCACATGAAATTTTCAGATCTGAAAAACACATTTAAGATCTGTTTAAAACTGCAACCAAATCAATTTTACATCCACTGTAAATATCACAATCTAAAGCCAAAATCAAAGTTTTGTTCAGTTCTATAACAAACTTTGGACTTCAGCATAATCGGATACATCATAGTTTCAGTAAACTGCATCAATTTTATGTCTATGACACAGAGGAACAAAAACAAGCATTTATACTCTGGATGTTTGATCTGTTTTCCCATAATTCTTTGGAGAAAATTTGAAAAATTGCATCTTTGGTAAAACTTTCAAGAGTTTTACCGTGTAGACTATGTGGCTGGTCAAAACCAGTTCCAGCATATGAAAGGTCATCTTTTAACCTACATTTCAAAATACCAGGATCATCTTCTAGCTGTGATTGTGAGGTGACCAGGTGGGAGGCGGAGTGGAAGTCCTTTAAAAAAAAAAAAAAGTCTTTGCCCTTAACACATTTAGCCTTAAGTTCATGAAATAAACCCAACTTTATGGATGTTTTCTTCACTTTGCTTCTTTTGACATGTCCTGGAATAAAACAAGGAAAACAAAGGCTCTTTTAGACCACTTTCTTTCGTTAAGTAATCCTCATTTTGTCCTAGATCTGTTAATGAAATCACAACTTAGCAACTTTTTTTTTCATTGAGTTCAGGGAATAATGAGCTTCCACTTTTCTCTCTTTTCAGACCTCGCTGCATGACGTTTTGTGATGATAGACTCTCGTTTCCTGTGCGACTCTACCAGCAGATGGCAGAAGCGACCAGGCTTCTCTTTGCTGTGACCTTTCCCTGCAGCTAGAGGGTCAAACAGCCACCCAGTTCTACTTCCTCTCAACAAAAACAGGCACACACATGCACCCAGAGGCACACGCTGGCAGGTCTAAATACCATTTCAGTAAGACAGAGCTAAAAACAAGCCTGCAACTGCCAAAAAGTCGGAGTTCAGAGGAAATCGTCATTTTATTCCAGTAAAGAAGGTAGGTCTCCAAAAAGCCAAGAGGTGAACTTTACTTTGAACTGGCTGAGAATCTTTAGCTTTATGGTATGGTTGGACTTCAGTTTATATTTAAACTGTTTTGTGCATGTTTTTGCTATCTTTAGAGTTCCTTGTCTCTAAATATATCTGCTTATCTTGTATATCAGTATTATATTTGTGGTGTAGCTGATGCCAAAATACAAGCTGTTCTTTTCCGAGGAGATATTGCTTCACAAACGGTACATTACATCAGTAACCAGTAACTGCTGCTGTTGTTGTTTGTTTTTTTTGCTGATTTACTTCAGCTGAAGGACACATGCTACTTCTAATGTTTAAAAAGAAAAAAAAAGTATCTCATTTTTGTTTTATTTTGTGATTCAGAAGAGAAGCTTTGTGCTGCATCCAAAAATTTTTGTGTTGTCATCAGTCTTAACAAAATGTACAAAGACACAAATCTTGATGTTCTCTTCTTACATTTAAGATAAGCTGATTCATATTTTTGTTTTAGTAAGGCAGGGGTGTCAAATTCAGTTTCACTAAGGGCCACACATATTGACATGTTTAATTTAATCAAAAATGTGTGTCTCATATCTTTTTTTTTTCTTCAATGTAATTTGGTCCACATAAAGAATTCAACCAGTCAAAAGGTTCACTAGCATTTATTATATTTAGTAAAGGAAAAATAGGATAAAATACAGCCAGCTTACAACAGCATATTTCACAAGCCTTTCACAAGAATTTGACAGCTGCTGGTAGTTTGAAGCATTTAATTAAATCCAAGCATATCCTGATGTAAAAGCAAAGTAAAAATCTCTAGTTTTGTTCTTAACTAACCTCTTTCACAGGCCTGAACATGACAACTCAGTAGTTTCATAGAAAGAGAAAACAAAAATAGAAGAATAATAAGAGCTCTTTGATCATGTAGTTTGCCTGTAACACACAGCTGAGCTTTCTGCCATGAAACTGCCAGCACATACACTATATTGCCAAAAGTATTTACTCACCCATCCAAATCATTGAATTCAGGTGTTACAATCACTTCCATGGCCACAGGTGTATAAAATCCAGCACCTACGTATGCAGACTGCTTCTACAAACATTTGTAAAAGAATGGGTCGCTCTCAGGAGCTCAGTGAATTCCAGCGTGGTGCCGTGATAGGACCTGTGCAATAAGTCCAGTTGTGAAATTTTCTCGCTACTAAATATTCCACAGTCAACTGTTAGTGGTATTATAACAAAGTGGAAGCAATTGGGAACAACAGCAACTCAGCCATGAAGTGGTAGGCCATGTAAAATCACAGAGTGGGGTCAGCGGATGCTGAGGCGCATAGTGCGCAGAGGTCACCAACTTTCTGCAGAGTCAATAGCTACAGACCTCCAAACTTCATGTGGCCTTCAGATTAGCTCAAGAACAGTGCGTAGAGAGCTTCATGGAATGGGTTTCCATGGCCGAGC